>JASAMX010011645.1:0-12500 GCA_030248175.1 Microlaimidae sp. YZB2_3 | reverse complement strand
CCTTTTTAGATGCATACGGTGGTCTCTATATTGATGCGGATTCCATTGGTCTTGGAAATTTTTGGGATTTATTTCAAAAACTGCGTTGGTACAATATTGTAAACATTAGTTGGCCACCAGATGGTGACAAAATAGCGGTGAAATAGAAATAGCGCTGAACTAACGTTTTTCATATATTATTTTCTGGCATCCTGGTCATTAAATTAAAAAAAACAAATTGTATCTTATTTTTAAAATAACAATATTTAGTACAGTTTTATAGGACTTATGGTTAAATTATACCTGGCTGACGTTTGGCTGACCAATTAAAATTGTGCAGTAATGACATTTTTTTTTAAAACAAAAAAGAATGCAGAATTTTTTTAATTCCACTTTTTTACAAAAATTACCAACTTTAGCTCTTTAAATTGCATTTGGTTCTAAATTAAATAATTTGATAAATAATTATTAAAATACAGTTTTTGATGCTTATTATTAAACCGCGTGAATAAAAAATTTTAAATGGTTTTTTTGTTAAATAGTCGATTCAATACTGCAATTATCGAAGTCAGCTGGATTTTATTTGCTTATAATCGCATAAGAATTATGAGAATTAAGAGCTCCTAAAAACTCAATAGCATAAAAAAGTCAAAAAAAGCGAGCCAAATGCGTAAACAGAGACTTTAATTATTTCTTTTATAACAGCTCGCGCATAAGTTGTATCTATATTTACGCATGCATTATAAAAACCTATTTGTGTAACCAAAATGTAACATATGACGACTGGAAACGCTAAGAATAACATTGTCTCTCACTTTTCTCTCTCACGATTCTCTAATCGATACGCTAACAAAAAATAGTTTTAACCTAACATAGTTCCTTATAAGTTGGTGTGTTTATGAGGTTTTACACGCTAAAAAAAACGCAGGCTATGTTATTTATGAAATAACATTTTTATTTCTTTATTTAATATTTTTTTTATTTTGTGAATTATTGATTCAGTTGAAATTGTGTATAGTTTGAGTTTAAATACATGGTTGACTAAATTTATTTGTAAAAACTTCTTTTTGGAAATGCGTTTGAAATTAATTATAATTTTTCACCAAAAATGTACACTTTTTGATTATATTTTTTATGGTTTTTAAATAAAAGCCAATTTTACGCAAAAAAAATTAAAGAATTGTGTGGGCAAAAACACGGAGCATACACATAATTAGTAAATCTTTGTAATACCCATATATGTAAATTAATGTTTGAAAATCGGTTTCGGCGGCTAATTCACCGGTTCAGATTACTACAATGGGGCCGTTTCGTGCAAACAACCGGCTGACTGCCAAGTGGGTGACGGATCTGCACCAGAAACTAGACCAAAAACTGCCAGAACTGCGGAAAACCAACGCCAGTTACCCGCTGGGTTGGGGTGAGATCCTGCGGGAAATCGTCAAACCACTGGTGGACAAGTTTCTCCAGAAATCCACGGACTTCAGCTATTTCAGCCTGACCGGTCACACCTCTTTCGGCCAATTGGTAAGCTCGGGACTGAATGTTCTGAGTAAACTGTCGGAACTGCCACACCCTTTTCGATTTCGTCAAACGGAACTGCTAATGTACCACAACAGCGGGATGCCGCACGACATTAAAACTCTCACCACCGTCGAGGAATGGCTAAAGACGGATTTCTTATTGGCTGAGCTTTTCAGGTAATTTAAAAATAGTATACTGTGTTGTGATTATAAGAAACGTCCGTCAACTAAAAAATTCCGTGGATTATGTGTTCTGCAGCAGTCCTGCTTTTTTCCATTGTGCTGCACGGAACGAGCGCACGCATATTTACGGGTGTTTTATGTGCGCTTTGTATTTTGGCAGCCATGCCTACAATTCAGTTACATCTCTCCTGAAAGCTAAATTGAGTTAAAAGTAACATATCAGTATTTGTATTAGTGATGGCCTTTGCGGCTCTAAACTCAGAGCTCCATTTTCGGAACTATAGAGCAAATTGTGGAGATCTGCCTAATTTTTGTACTAATTTCATAAAGGACGGGGTGGCTCAATGGGAAAAACGGCCTCCTACCGTTTACCTGCCTCCATCGGAAATTCTGTTGTTTCCTATCTGCCTCCGAGGCCGTTTTACCTGCCACCTACCTCGAGTCTTTCAGAGGCAGGTTAAAGAGGTAAAATATAATTTAAGCTTAAATAAACTTAAAATGGCTGATTTAAGAACGGAGTTCCGAAGTTTTTTCTGTTTTTTAAAGAATTATTTCCATAGCTGAAATTCATCCTGTATAACTAAACGTAATTTATATATATATCACGGCTATTATTTTGCTTGAATGGTTAGAATATTAACCCGCATTTTTTGGTTTTTAAAACAACTAAACAGCTGTAATTCATTTTTTTAGTTTAAAACGTGATTCACGTTTAACCAATTTATAATTAAATCCGAACAAAACTTCCAAACAACGCACAATACTAAATATTGAGAAGGTTTTATCGATAAAAAGCACTGTATCCATGCGCCATGCATATTTAGTGTAAAACTGGCTTTAACTGCGAGTTGTTTAATATTTTTTCACGATTTTGGACAAACTATAATGATTTACCAGTTTGCGTATTTATTTGGAAGGGTTAAAATCGAATATATAGTATTTTAAGATTGATTAAATTAACTTTTAAGATCCGAAACTATTAAAAATAATTAATTTTAGATATTCATTGAATCAGTGCCGTCTTCAACGTAAAGGTGGAGTATTAACTAAAACTCATATTTTGAAGAAACCGTCCATAATTTCTGTGGGCCAACAAAACACACCAAGTCAAGCGGACAGAATACAAATAATAAAATGGACCAAAAAATTTATTCGTAGAAATGATATATGAAAACAAATTTGTGATATTTTATTGAAATTTTCAAAGAATAACAACAGTAATTCAACCACAATTTCTATATGTTCATTTTAAAGTGAGGCGAAATAAAAGTGAAAACACAAAAAGACCTCATTTTTGTGAAAAATTGTTCGAAAACCATAAAAGACTAAAAATTTAATATATGAGTAAAAGTTATCATATAATCAATTGAATAATATATTATAAATTAAATAATTAAATGTATATTTTACTCGTTATAGTTATTAGCATAACATAATAATAAAGGGAAAAAATGTGACTTCATATATTACTCAGACAGATTGACTATTCTCGATCCTCCTTGATTTTTATAAACCTGTATTTTTAATGTGGCAAAAATAATATTTTAATGCTATCATGCAGCGACGGTATTACCAAATTTTCTATTAAAAAAACTTGGTTCCTTCCCATTTTGCTGAGATAAACCAAATGAGCCATATTTTCAATTTCTTCTGAATATTAAAATCTAACAAAAAGCTTTGTTAGAGATATTTTTATATTACTAAAAAATTTAACCAGTAAATTTATTTTAAATACTTACTAAAGATCAATTCTATTAGGGTGAAACTAATTTTGTGGTAAAGTAACAACTCGTTCTTTGAGAAAATATCACGTGGAAAGAAACACCTGAAACAACTAAATAATAATTGGTTACATCATCTCGACAAATTATTTTCATCTTATGGTTTGGTTTCATATGTTTGGTATGATAAATAAAAAAAAAGATTTTTCAATGCTGAAATTAAAAAGTATTAAAAAAAATCATTTAATTTAAAAGAAACTATTCTAATGTTAAAATAGTTATTTTACCATTCATTTTAAAAAAAATTCAATTTTAATGCTAAAATATAAAATGTTTCAATTTAAACAAAGGCCCGGTTGCACCATAACTACTTAAATTAAGTAGGATATTTAAGTAGCTGTAAATCTGTAAAAAATGTACACATTCACGGCCATTTTAAGTAGTCTACTTAACTTAAGTGGTGACGTGCAAAATCCCCATAAAAGTAGTGTAAAATCCCCATGGCGAAATTCCCCATAAAGTAGTGCAAATTCCCCATAACAATCAGAAATGCGTTCGCAAACTAAAATGTATTAAAAAAAACTTAGTTTTAATCATAAAAGCATTAAAAATGTTTTAATTTTTTCCTAAGCCTAAGCAAAACCCTATAATCAAGCTAAATTTTATCATGATAAAATTTTGTTGTATTTTTTAAGTATCAAAATTTAAAAGAAATATTGCAAACGCATTATATTTATGGAGAATTTACACCACCTTATGGGGATTTTGTAACGTTTATGGGGATTTTGGCCTATATGGAATTTGTCCATGGGGTTTTTATACGGACCCATAAAACATGAATATAAAGCTTAAAGAAATATTGTTTATTTTATGCTAGATTTAAAAAGTTAAAAAACTCTCTTGAAAAGTTTGAAACCTGGAATACACTTTGTCGAAAGTGTCCAAAGGACAAAAAATAAAGTATAATTTTGGACAACTTAAACTTTTTTAAAACTTTTATGCTTTTTTGAAGTCAAAATATTAAAAATGCAAACAAAACTAATGATCAGTTTTAAATCATTCAAAATAAAAGTGCTTGATTTTTTTTTTGGAATCTTTGGACGAAGTATATGAATCAGGCTTATGATAAACAACAATGATATATGTATGAAACTTTTAGAAAAGACAGAAAAAATTCAGCAAAGGTTTTGTTAATAAAATTATTTTTATGCTACGCCAGTTAATATCTTTAAAATTTTGATAGTATAGAGCTTGCAATTGCGACCTTGTTTTATTAAATGACCGAAAATCGTCAGTAAAAGAAATTTTCTGCCTGGTGTTTCATCCTCTGATCATAATCAAATTTGTGCCTAATAGTGATTTAAGGTGTTTTGTTTAAAAGTATGACGACATTAAGCATTAGTGGGTACCAATTTGTTAAAAAATTATTATGAATTGGTTTTTTTTGTTTTTAATATCTGTCAATAGGGATCAGCTTTTTTAATTTACTTTAAATGTTGAGAATTACTGGTAGTATTGTTATAATAAATATATTTTGTTTAGGAGAGTTCATCAACAGACACATTCCTTCTAAAAAAACATCTTCAAATGAAACCCAAAACAAATTTTACAGAATATAAAAAGCTTAAAAATGAAAAAAACCGTATTCCAGATAATTTTTCTATAAGTTTTTCTAAATTATTTTCCTAATTATAAAAAAAATGCGGCAAGTTTTATTTTATTATTTTTTTTAAATTTACTGCTATTTTTTGAAAAAAATGCTTATTATTTACAAACAGGGCTTTTCAGGTGTTTAGTATGCGGTTATTTTTTATCATTAATTATTAGTTTATAGGAGCAAGTTCGTCAGAATTTGGGCTTTATTTAAGCTCCTCAGAAATTTGCTGCCCATAGAATGACCATAGCTCAACTTTTATTAAGGTTTAAACTCCTAATAACCAAATCTAGTGTAAAACATTTTCGGTGCAAAGAACGTTCTTCTTCAGAGACAATAGACTTAATTTTTTTAAATAATAAAAACCATTCTTCAAAAACCTACCACTAAAAAAATTGTAATTTTTTTTGCTTGATTTTTTGGTTTTCGCAAATTATGTAAAATAGTTTGGATCGACAGCAAAATGGGTCGGGAGCAAAATGGACCAGGAACGTACATTTAAGTTATAATACGTTGGCAAAAACTAGAAAAGCAAACTGAATTGAAGCGAAATTAAAAAGAAAGCTAAATGGGCTGGGAGGATAATGAGTCGGGAGCAATGTAGCGTGACGGAATGATTCCAAGTCCAAAAACAAAAATTTCTACGTTTTACGTGTCTAAAATTTTTCGGCTTTAAAAACCAATGTCATACACCATTATTTAAGATTACACGACTAATTAAACACAATTAGGATAAACAAATTGTAAAACAGTTCAAGATATCAACGTTGTTTAACTGCTATACGGCCATTTTCATTTTTTTCAGACAAGGTTTTCCCATAATTATTATTCACCAGAAAATAAATAAAAGAATGCAAAACAAAAATAATTATAGAAAAATGCATTTTAAAATATATTCCGTTGGTTTCTTGTCCTGTAATTTATTTTATTTATAAAAACTTAGTTATAGTATAAAATTATTTTAAAAAAGAATAAAAAACTGTTAAAATCGCCATTCTGCAGTTTTTGTATTTAGGTTTTTGTATTTATGTTTTTTATTTGTATATTTGTATAATTATTTGTATATGTAATTTATTGGTAGGTTTTACAGAATTCATGAGCTCATGTTCTAGGAGTTTCGGAGCTGGCTAAATCGAGCTCAACGTTTTGCTTTACTTTTTATGCTAATTTATAAAATAACTAAAAAATAATACCGTATTTTAATGTTTTTTTGCAAAACAAAATTTTTACAAACCAAACCTAAACTAAAAAATGAACCTAAATTAACGGAAACATTTTTAAGGCAAATATGTTTGAAATTATTTAATCTCAGCACAAAACCCTGATATATAGGATAAACCTCAATGTAGTATATAAACAAAAAACTTATGAAAGTGTAAACTATACCACAAAAATTGAATGTATCATACAATGAAACGAATAATTATTTATCAATTTATTAAACGCACATATTTTTCCAATTTGACCACCACAATACTGTTAAAAAATGTAAGATGTAAAACATTTTTAATAGTAAAATTTCACTTTTTATTAGGAAATAGCACCTATTTCTGTTTTTTTTTTTGTTTTCTTAGATATACTTGAAAAGTTTTAAAGAAAATCAAGTGTAAGCTCTTATAACTTTAAAAAAAAGGATCAATACGCAAATATATATATTGTTAAGATTTTTAAACATTTGCCTAATTCCTGGAAAAATTTGGGGGGATTTGCCTCAGAACTCACCAAATTTAGAGGCATTTTTTTAGCTAAATTTCTATTTTTAACCTTATGAATCTTTTTATCTGGCAATATTGTAAAACTTCCGACTTTCCTGCGCTCAAAAATAATATATTTTGTCAAAAGTAACCTAGCTAGATCGGGTGTCTAACGAGCAATGGAAAGCAATTAATTTAAGGATTTTCGCAAAAATCGTTTGTACATAAATATAACTACGCTATTTTAGACAGTGTTCCAAAAAAGTCTGAATTACGTATTTTAGACCCGATGAATTTGGATAATTGGTGATGTGATGCCCGAATTTTAAATAATGATCCTGAAAAAATCTTTATTTTATAGCTCTGCCAAGCTTATTCAAGGAAATCTAAAAAATTTCCAATGTGGAGTAAAAAATAAAGACCGCATTGCACTCTAAAATTTAATTGGGAATGATTTTTTTTTACTTTTATACTTTTAAGTCCTGTTTGTGTTAGCATAAATGCGTGCTAATTTCAAAAATATTTTATTTTAACAGTTAATAATTTTAATGGTTATAAAATTAAGTACTCCAAAAATTAAAAACTTAAAATTTGTTCAGTGTTTAATTTTCAATGTGGTGTTTATACTCATATGAATGTTATCAACACACACATTAACATAAACTTAGATAAATATAGCTTAAACATAAACTTAGATATTTAAATATAGCTTATATTTAAATATATAGCTTTTATTAAATTTTGTTCAGTGGTTACTTTATTTTTTGCACTCATAAATGGTTTTACACTCGTTTTGCTGTGGTCAATACGTAAGCTCTAACACAATCAAGTCTAAATAGTGTCATAACAAGCCCGCATTTTGAAGCCCCGTTTTCTTAAGATTCATTCCTCCCAGACGGCCGTTTTCATTCGTTTGGATCTAAATACGCCAAATCTATTCGTGATCGCGTCATATATGTTTTGCTCCGTGAGATAGGTTGTGGGAGGATCAGCGGCGCTCAATGCTTTGGCGTCTTTAGATCCAAACGAACTTAGATCCAGAACAAAAACACGAACTTAGATCCAAAGACACGAACTTAGATCCAAATTTTCGTTTACGGTTTTTTACGTTATCAACTTTTAAAAAATGATTTTAAATCTATTTTAAACGTTTTAAACATTGAGTTTTGCTTCTTACGTGTAAAATATGGGCTTGTTTGTTGCAAACAAACTGAAAAACTTTTTAATGCGTGTTGCTTGATGTATCGTGATAAACATTAAATTGAGAAATTGATGCTGTGTAATGGGGACGAAATAAAAACAAACGAGCTTCTTTAAATACACACGACCGCACACTGGGTGGTAAATGAAAACAAATGTGATGAAACGATTTTAAGGATTTTTTATCGACTGATTGCACCAAACTCGACGCGTGAACAAAGTATAGGCTCCCGGCAAGAACGACCGCACAATACATGCTGGGTGGGTGTGGTCTTTCGTGCCGGGAACCCCGCTATACTTTGTTTGTGTGTCTAGTTTGGTCCAATCAGTCGATTATTTCATGTGCTGCGTCATAATGTTTGCTGCAGAAATAACTTTTTGAATTTTAAAATATTTGAATTACCTGTACACCCGGGTATCGACTAAATTACATTTCCACTGAAACTCCAGAACTTCTCCTGGGAATCTCTGGCTCGGATAGTGAATTAGCGGGTAACGATTTTGTTTTGAAAATGGATAATAATCGTTGGCGGCGCCGAAATCTCGTGCCATATTTCGTAAATTTCGTAAATTGATAATTGTTAAATTAGTCAATTACCATAAAAATCAAAACTAGCAGCCGCACATTGTAATAAATGGTGACGATTTGACCCTCTATTTGGTGAAAACTTTCTTGGACATCCGTTTGTTCTTTAATCCATCCGCTAATTCACTAATCCCTAATTGCTCACATCCTGGATTTCCACTGGATGTTGTAAAACATCTATATATATGCATGCTGTTGTGTACAAAACAAGCTCCTATGTCCCAGACCGCTCGACCATAAATTGGCGCCGCCGTCCGCTGCCCACTCACAAAATTAATCCTTTTGTAATGCCGCATAACTTTGCAAACGAAGAATATTAAGGATTTTATCGAATATTAATTCGATCACTGTTATGTTTACAATGAATAGGCAAAAGTGTACATTTAAACTTACTAAAACACATTTAAAACAAAGTCATTTAATATAATAATGTAATTATTATGATATTTAGCTTTCAATCAATTGAATAATTGACTAATAACACATATATTTGTGTTTTAACAAGAATTTTTGTCGATTTAAGTTTTTAATTTACTCATAATATACACATGATATAAGTCTTCAAACACGAATCTTTTTGAGTAAATGTTTTGTTTGCAATAAACAAACACATATTTTACACGTAAGAAGCAAAACTCAATGTTTAAAACGTTTAAAACACATTTAAAATCATTTTTTAAAGTTGATAACGTAAAAGAAAAACGTAAACGAAAATTTGAATCTAAGTTCGGGTCTTTGGATCTAAGTTCGTGTTTTTGTTCTGGCTCTAAGTTCGTTTGGATCTAAGTTCGTGTTACCCACGAATAGCATATGACTTTTCAGAGCCATTAAAATTCTCAGGTGTTTTCTTCATTGTATTACCTTCGTGTTAACTGTGTTGCTATTTTGTTGTCGATTTACATTTTTTATGCTACAAATTTTTGGGTTTTGTTTTCTATTGTGTATTTTCTTTCATATTCACAATAAGTGTTCTAACATATTATTATATTGTATAATAATAGAATAAAGTTTATTTACAGGATAATTTATCTTGTGAATAAACTTTATTCTATTCTTGAGCGATTGCCTTTAGAGCTAACTCTTGGGTCAGAGTAATGAACCCAATGAAACATTAACAACATAAGTTGCTAAAAAACATTTCAGCTGGCGGGGGCCTTAAAAAACTAAGGGTGCAACCTCATGGTTCACTATCGGAACTTTTTAGGTTAAATTCAGCTTTTGGCTGAGAACTTTCACCCCGCACACACGAAAAGTGGTACTTGGCGGATCCTTAAGTGATTTCCTTTAGAGTTGATTCTTGGATCAAAACTATTAATAACCTGCTAGTTGACGTATTGCTTTTGCGCCGGATCTTCCGTCACTGAACAATATGCAAGATTATCGAACAACCAAAAATAACATATTGATTTAATATGAATGAATTTATGAATTAATTTTAAGTTTAATTCATCCGCGTTTGTCAATTATTCATCTGTATTTATGTTGAAAAAAAGCTTTATTAAAGGAGTTTAACAAAAACTACAAAAACATATTTTAAACTTTATGAACCCAAATTTGTGTTGCGATTTTTTTAAAAAAACGTATTTACAAAATCCGTACTTCAAAGAATTAGAGTTAAAAAGGGCCGTGCCAAGAAATTTGCGTAATTTTTTATAATATTTTTAAATTAACAGACCGAATTTTTATTTGTTTTAAGCTGTTTGTGCCGGTTGAAATATGTCAAAAACCACATTGTTTGGCAGGCCCCGTCAAAATTTTGACCCATTTACAATTTTTTCCATCAAATATACTGTGAATCAGTTTAAACCGTTACCGTGATGGCCTTTTCTCCTGCTACAACCGTGAAACCTTTGTATGACAAAGGTGAAATTTTCGTCTCATGGTGGTGGTATTTTCGTATGACAAATGTCGTACGTAAACCTTACCGCGATAAACTCCACGCGTGACCTAGGTCGTAATTCTGTCATATATAATTTTTGTGCCGAATAGTGCCCAGTGAGCGAGCAAATTGAAATCGCTAAAGCTGTTCGTTGCAATATACAAATTTTTGCAACGTGAAATATCCTTCGTAATACACTGTATCTGTCAGAAAATCTGCATATTGCTTGCTACCGTACAGCTTTAACCATTTTAATTTGCTCGCTGTGACCACTGTGGACACTACTCGCGCAAAAAAATATAAGTGTCGGAAGTATGACATAGGTCATACAAAGATTTTACGGTTGTAACCGAGGAAAAGGCATACATGGGAAGGAGTTAAACGAAGAAAATGAAGGTTCAGCAAACAATAATCTATTGTAGTCATCTATCAGTTTCCATCTAAAAAAATATTTGAATACTTTTACGTTGTTTTCTGCGACTTTTAATTGGTGTTAACTGCTAATTATATAGTTGAAATGTGCTTTTTATATCTCCATAAAAATTTTGTTTAAAATTATAGTGAAGAATTACCAAAAATATATTAATTACTACTGGGATAGCAGAACTACATTAAATATGATAATATTGAATTATGTATTACCTATGATGAACATTTTTGAAATTGGCAATCCAGAAAAAGAGGGTATTTATAGTTTTTATATGTAATAGTATCTATAATTTGAGAATTTGAATTTATTATTAACGACTTAAAAATATAGAATGAAATAGGTCAGCTTTAAGTAAAGTATAATGGCTTGATTTTAGGGCTTTGCTTAGGTTTAGGAAACAATTAAAATATTTTATTCTTATATTCATTACTAGCCTTGAAAAATGCTCTAAGAATAGAGCAGGAAAAAGGGGCGATTTTTCCCCGGGCGTATGTTTAGACAGAAAAGATGTGGACTAGTCTGAGATGGACATTATGTGGACTATAGAAAATTTGCATTCGGTTTGGGCAGCTGCTCACTAAATAAAAATTTCTACCGCACGATAATGATTTGTTTATACATTGATCTAATCACACAGCACTGTTGCATTTTTTTTTAGTTTGATGAACTGTCAATTGAAAAAATTATACTCACAGCAATTTTTGAGAAGCGCGAAATCGCCACTTTTTCAATTTGAAGGTTATATTTGTATGTGTAAGAAACAGCTATAAATTTGAAGAAGTGGGGATTTTTAGCGGCTTTTGTCAAAGAATTGCTGTGAGTATAATTTTTTCAATTGACATTTCATCAAACTTGGGGAAAATGCAACAGTGCTGTGCTGCAATTAGATCAATGTATAAACAAATCATTATACTTGTGGTAGAATTTTTTATTTAGTGAGCAGCTGCCCAAACCAAATGCAAATTTTTCTATAGTCCACATAATGTGCATCTCATACTAGTCCAAACATATTTTCTGTCTAAACATACGCCCCGGGAAAAATCGCCCCTTTTTTAATGCTCTATTCTGAAAGCATTTTCAGGCTAGTCTACCACTTTTTTTGAATTAAATTAAAAAAATATCCTAATAAACTATAGTTTTAGCTGTGCAATGACATATGTTTATGATCATTTTGTTGCCATTCGAGTATACTTTTTTAAATAAAAAATAATAATAAGAAGAAGATGATATTAAATTACAAAATTTACCCACGTTGTTTAATTATAGTTAGTGCGGTGCAGTGGCGCTCCAGAAAAATGTTTTACCTACGTTCTCCAAATATAGTTGGCGCGATGCCGTGGGCCAATGTTTGCACTTCCAACGCTACAGTAACAATAATAATAATAAGAAGACGATGAAATGAATACAATATTTACTCACGGTCTCTAAGTATAGTTGGTGCGGTGCGGTGGGTAAAATTGCAGTGTGGCACCCCCGCACCACCGATGATTACCTACCGGCGCGTGGGGCTCCCGCGCCACCCACGCGTATTATTATTTTTTAATAAATAAAACTTTGAATTAATTTTGTCATCAGTAATGTGTGGCGCCTAAATTCGGCAGGGGATCAGCTGCGGCGCACATTTGTCCGCCTAGGAAAGAAAAGAGAAGAA
>JASAMX010011643.1:0-38231 GCA_030248175.1 Microlaimidae sp. YZB2_3 | reverse complement strand
CTCTTCGTTCAGTTACGTATTGCTAGTTAGGCAGGAGAGGAGGATCCGGCAGTAGCCTATGAGATTCGGGACGTAGAAAAAGACGTTGGCATTTAGCGGAGGGTGGTTCGGTACTAGTTCCTGCTGGTGAACTAGTCCGGGGTCCGCGGCCCCGGCGCCTTCGCCCAGCACGCGGCCGTTTTGAATCGGGCTTTCGATTCGCTTCTCAACAGCCATTTCTCGCGGTGATTTGGTGGAACTTAGAACCTAAAGGATGAAAAGAAGGGATGAGTCAAATGGTCAGATGGTCAAATGGTAATCGTTCAAATTTTTAACACGTAAATAGAACTGTTAGTTAGATTATATTGTCGCCGCTAAATAAAAGGCAGAGGCTGTTTCGTTTTATAAAAAAAATTGTTTGCGATTTTATTGAAAGAAAATGTGGACCGTCCATTTTTTAAAAATTATTTGTGAGCGATTATTTGGTAAATAGTTTCTTAAAATATGAATTGGGTTTTTCATGTTATGCTCGTGACTTATATATTTTTTTGGTTATATATTTTCTTTAAAAAAATTGTTTGTGGTATATTTTAGTGTTTTTTAAAATACAAAAAAAAACTAAAATGTAACTTACAAAAAATTATCTCTGGTTTCCCTCTAAAAACAATATGGGGACATTATAAGACCATTTAAAAATGTGGTAAAAAAAGTTTTTATTTTAAAAACACTAATCGAAATTCAAAACCATTTTTAATTTCTGTCTTTTCACGAATTTAAAAAAATTGCTATTGTCAAAAAAAAAATGTTAAAATTAGGTGTCTAATTCTTAATATAAAATAGTAGTAATATTTTTACCCTACAATATCGAGCTCCGGAGCTCCGGTCATTTAAAGAGGGAGCTCTGGAGCTGCAGAGCTCCGGAGCTCTGCCCCTTAAATATGCAATTTTAAGCTTATTTAAGGTTTCTCCGGGCAGTTTTCTTAAGTTTGGATAATCGCGATTTTTGGCATACGAGATCTCGTGAAATACAGAAATATTTCCATAAAAAAATAATATGAGTGTTAAAAAGGCAAAAATACCACGATTATAAAGTGTCCGTTTCCGTAGCTCGATTTTTGTTGCGAAGATCTAAAAATGGACCTTCGCTCCAAAACTAGCAGCTCCAGGGAACATCAGTAATCAGTAATAATCATTACTGATTACCCATTACTAATCTAATCATTACTAATCATTAATTGACGAAAACTTTTAGGGTTGCCTTGAAAGTCATAATTTAAATGAATATTGGTTTGAGGCATGGTGTGAAGGCAAATTAATAGGTGTAGAATCTTTATTACCAACGTTTCGATCTTAACAGATCATCGTCAGGGTTTTAACGTAAGTGGGTAAAAACTAATCATTAATCATTACTCATTACTAATTAACATTTTTATCATAAATAAAAAAATCAAATTAAAAAATACAATTGAAGTAACTTAAACATATTTCAAGGCTATATTTTTTTGACTACCCGTTTAAAAATCGAAGCTTCGGAGCTCTCTCGGCTGTAAATGACCGAAGTTCTAGAACACTATATTTCGGGGTAGGACCGTCACAAGTTTGTATAAAAAAAATATACGTTAGCAAAAAAAACGAGTGGTATTTATCTCTTGAAGAGGCTTATTTTATAGGCTGGTTTAGTGTTTGAAAAAATTTCTCTGTGCACATTGGCAAGTTGAATGTGCACTGTGCACAATCTGATAGTTTTTTTCAAGAGACATGATCACTCAGTTTTTTATCTAATGCAATGGTTTTTGTACACACAAAAGTAATTATGAATTATTTAAAACTATAGTGTTTGACCCAATGGCTAATGTCTTTTTCATAAAAAACCATGGGCCATTTTTTTTTCAATCAAACAAAGTACAAATTGTATCTAATGACAACTATAATCGAATGTATTGTATACATCTGCATATAAGTTTATATGTTTTTAAATCTTTTTCATAAATTAGATTCTTTGTTTTATTGCTGTTATTAACTGGTCTGATGTTATTATCAAGAACATATAACACAAGAGAATGTCCGACTGTACACTAAACTTTTGACCACAATTTTGTGAGAAAAGTCCCACTTTCGAAGTTGTGTGCGACTTTTCTCACAAAAATCCGCCATTTTCTGCAAGTTTTCCCGCGCTGCGATTTTTTTACAGTGTTAGTTTTCTCGCAGTGGGGACCGCGACCTCTTTCACACTCTATGCTGCTTTATTCGCACTGCGATTATTTTCGCACTGCGAGTCCGGCCGCGCAACAAAAAACAAAAAAACAAAGCAGAGCGAAAATTTTGTGTTTAAATGAGTAAAAGTCGTTTTTTTACCTTAAGATGTTAAAACTTTTTGGTTTTAATAAAATAAAATAACTTTCCAACGTTTTAAAATTAAATAAAACAAGTTTCGAAGTGTTTTACTCCATTGAAAATGACTACCAGCGTGTGTATTTTTTTGTTGCGCGGCCAGACTCGCAGTGCGAAAATAATCGCAGTGCGAATAAAGCAGCATAGAGTGCGAAAGAAGTCGCAGTCCCCACTGCGAGAAAACTAACACTGTGTTAAAAATCGCAGCGCGGAAAAACTAGCAGAAAATGGCGGATTTTTGCGAGAAAAGTCGCACACGAATTCAAAAGTGCGACTTTTTTCGCAAAATTTTGGTCAAAAATTTAGTGTACAGTCGGACATTCTCTTGTGTTATATATTCTTGTTATTAGTAAAGCAAAAGCAAGCCACTTTGTTTTTGATATAATTTTTAAATCGCTTTTTTAATCAACTGCTGCTTATTAGCCTTTACCGTCTGATCCGTGAGGAATCTGTCATAGATAGATACAGCAAGCTTAGTTGATACAGAATTTGTTTTATTCATTTATTTTGATTAACTAAGATACGCAATAACGATAATACTTGGCGTTAATTGGGAAACTAAACACTAAATAACAAAATCATTATTATATTAATACAGATAAAAATATTATCACCGTATAGCGTGTCTCAAGTTTCAGTGAAACTTGATCTCAGTAGTTTTAGTGAGCCCTACAAATTTTCTGCCACTGCATCAAAACCTCGATCAAATTAGTATGCAAATTTTAATTTGATTTAGCATTTAAAATGCAAATTTTCGTAATAAAGCGCGGGTTTTTTGTCCAACGTCCATGACGTGGACATGTGAGCATAATTTTTCACGGTGGAACGTAATTTTAGAAATTGACATTTATTAACTAGCTTTGAAAAATGCTCTAAGAGTAGAGCAGAAATTCCGGTGGCTTTAAGTTCTCTGCTGGTGGCTCTAAAGACCCCGTACCTTATTATTTTGCTAATGACGCCACATGTTTAATTTAGCATGCACTTGTCAATTGTAAATCTGCGGATTTTTTGTGATTTTTTGTTACTTTATTAACACAATTAGTAATTAATTACTCTAAAAAACAATTAGCAGCAATCGCCAGGAAGAAAAAATAAGCATTGTCCAATATAAAATAAAATACAGTAATTTAAATTAAAAATTACAAAAAATAGGTATTTTATTCTGTTTTTCGAAAAGGAATGTTCCTTGGAGCTCCGGTGCTTCGCAGCAGCCCCTTATTTTCTGCTGAAACAATTTAGGAGTGGCTTTCTATATCATTTTTCCAAATTTTTCGCATTATTTTTTTAAAATTATAAAAAACAATAAAAGTATTTCCAAAGGTAGTGTTAAAATAACTTAAAATATATTTCAAGGATAAATCAGCTTATATAGGGCGAATTTAAGTTCTTTCCGCTTTTAATGACCGTGGCTTCGGAGCATTATATTTGGGTAAGGAACATTACTATGGAGAATAAACCTGTTTGTCAAACAAAGAAATATAATGTATGTTTTAAATATTTTTATGATGAAAAAATGCAAGTGCCAAGACGATTACTTAGAAACTACAATATTTATAAAAAGATAACACTTACGTTTTTTTTTCTGAACAGATTTCTAATAACTGTGTGCGAAGTTTGAGCTCGATTTATGTTACGTCTTCGTGTGAGATATTAATCTATAACAGCAATAAAAATAAAAATAATAATAATAATAAAAGCAATAATAATATAAACTACGAAAGAATACAATATCAATAATACCTTAAGAAACACTAAGCCTAAGCCTAAGCCTTGTATTGACAACATTTTGCTAAAATTTATTCCATTAAAGTAAATTCTCGCTGGTTTTTAAGCAGTAAATTGTTTGGAGTTTTTTCAAAAAAACACACCATTCAATAGGCACCTTGCACTGAAACGCAGTTTATACATGAAGTATGCCATATACATAAGTGTCACCATAATGGATAATTACCGTATCTCCTTATTATCTTTTGTAGGATGCAGATCAACCGATAGAAATTTCGCGCGCTTTCTATCGGTTGATCTGCATACTACGAAAAGATAAGTAGGAGTACGGTAATTATCCATTATGGTGACACTTATGTATATTGCATACTTCATGTATAAATTGCGTTTCAGTGCAAGGTGCCTATAAAGAACAATAAAATTTAGCTTAATTTTATGAGTTTTGCTTAGTCTTGGAAAATTAGGCGTTGAGGAGACGATTTGAACGAGCGAATGCCCGGTCAGTTCCGACCTGAACTACCAAGACAACAGTCAATTCTGCGGCTCATACTAACGGCATGTTAACTGCTGACCAATTCAGCCGAAATTGTTGTCAAACCGGTTTTTTTGCCTGAATTTGCTTCTATTCTTTCTTAAAATTGCAAATATTTTTTATTTCAGTTTAAAAAAATATTTTAATAAAATAATTTACTTTAGATACCAGCTAATGATGGATTAGTTAATGATTTTTTAACAAAAAATGGATATTTATTTTATATACAAGTTAATGATGGATTATTTTGATATTTAAACCGTTTCCATATAATTTTTAATCAGTTTAATACATTTTTCTAATGATATTTTAACAATATAATAGAAATTTATTTTAAATACAAACTAATAATGGATGAATTAATGATATTTTAACATTATGATAGATATTTATTTTGTATACAAGCTAATGATGGATTAATTTAGTTTTAAAACCGTTTCCGTTTACATTTAATCTGATTAATATGCAGTATATTTCCAATAGTAGTCTAGTCTATTATTTTTTCGATGGGTGTAAAAAGTTAGGCTACTATTAGAGGTAGGATATTATTAAAGGGTAGGCTACTATTTTTTCAACAAAAAAACGACAAGCAGGCATAGTGTTTAAAGAATGATTTTTGCAAATAAAATACTCTAAAAATTTTTAACAACATTTATTTTTATCAAATGACAATAACCCGAACCGTGCTGGTTACTATCAAAATTGTAGTTTACATCAGCCATCATTTCGCTTTTGATTTAACTGATTTTTTCATACATGGATCAACCATTTAAATAATGTGTGCGGAACAAGCCGCCTTGAAAATTGCATGCAATTTTATAATGGTGGTCTTAGGTTTCTATTAACTACTATTTTTTAATGAGTGCAAAAAGGTAGGCTACTATTAGAGCTAGGCTATTATTAGAGGCTGGTCTACTATTAGAAGAAATACGTTATTTTTCTAATTCCAGCGTTGGACAATCATTTAAATAATTTATTTTGATTCACCACAACAAATACACATATACATACATACATTCACTATATTTATGCTTGGATTTTTTTAACATCTGCTAAAAACAACTTTATTTGATTTGATTTTAAATATTTTAAAACAAAAATGTTAAAATTATTTCAAAAAATTTTTATAAATTTGCGTTTCTAACAACTAGGTAACTTAGCCTGTAGTTAACATACCGTTAGTGTGCTGTACCTAGAAATTGACATAACTTAATGCTAGCTGGCAAAATATAACTTCACCACGCTTTAGTAATTTTTTTAAAGATTCAACCAATAAAAATTAATTGGGAAATCGTAAAATATTAATACTGAACCTAAAAACTTTTTTAGAGAAATAATTTTTGATCAAAAAACATATGAAACGGTAAACTATTATGATAGAAATCGAAACTAAAAAATTATGCATAAAATTTTTAGAAAAACTTAGATCTCCCCCAATTTCGCTGTCATTTCACGGTTACAAAATCAAAACACCGAGTGGATTACATTTTTTCTTCACTCACCTTATCAATTTTTCCACGGTAAAATGAAATAGTCAAGGTAGAACATATACGTTTTTTAATGGATTCATGAATTATTATTTAGTTAATTCCATGAAGCATAGAAGCATATTATAGTTTACACTTTTATATGTTTTTTGCTTCAAAAATTATTTCTCCTAAAGAATTTTCTAGGTATTTTCTGTTATCCGTTTTTATGCCGCATTCTTTCCTTGTATCATAATGCAACACCTTTTTTGAAATCTTTTTAAAGACTTAAATTTTCGTCATAGTTCTCCACAAAAGTTCTGTATGATATATTATAGGGTTTATATAATTGTATGAATATGGTCCAAAAAAATTGTGCACAACCAATTGTTTGTTTCTAATTAAGGAGGTATAGTCACATTCTTACATAAAAAAACGTGTCGGATGTGCGCCGCCAAAGTGCCGCCAAACCGCCGCCATTTAAAAACTAAGGTTTTAACTCAGTTATATGTAATTAAATAATGTTAATCTCATATTTACAGCTTTAAACAATCTTTTATAGTACTAAAAATTGTTAACCTTTTTTTATTCTACAAAAAAATTGAAAACGAAACCGAGTTGTTTTTCTTCATGGAGATCTCCTTTTTAGAAAGTAGCTGAGCAGACACCATTGCCATTTTTATAGCCATTGCGCCGTGGGGCATTTTGCTCCAGCAGCATAGCTATCAATATAAAAGCAGTTACCAATTTTCAACGCGCGCTGCGCGAACTTTTCAGTACGCAATATAGGCTAACTCGATTTTACTCGACTTTTTTTAAGGTTAAACCTATGTGTTGCTAAGCCAAAGCGAAGCCTTAAAAACAACCTAAACTTTAACAAATACCTGCGCGAAGAAAGTTTAGGCTGTATTTTAGGCTTTGCTTAGGCTTAGTAACGCTTAAACTTAACCTTTAAAAAAGTCGAGTAAAACCGAGTTTATATTTATAACAAATTTTTGAAAACTTTAAAGTGAGAAAAATAAACTATGAATTAGTTAAAACCGTCTTATTATAAATTTTTTTAACTTTCATGCCTTAGTTCCTAAATGGCGGCAGTTTGGCGACAGATTTCGCGGCGCATATCCAACACGTCATAAAAAATGAAAAAAAAAGACAGTAAAGATCAATATGTCGCGACCCTTATGAAGCCAATCATGTCACACTTGTCTAACGTCATAACGTAAAAAAAATCAATCAACGACTCTTCGAAAAACTTTGAGCTAAAATATTAATTAAAGAGGCAAAATCATATTTTTTGAAATAAAAATGCGATTATTTAGTTTGTATAAAGCATTCATTTAAAAATTATACATTATCGCTTGTTGAAAAACTTGCGAAGTTTAAAAATTTTTGTCTTTTTTTGTTTTAGTTTTTTTTTTATTTTAACATTTATTAATATAAAATAATTACAAAATGTTAATTTTTGAAAAGATCGTTTGTTACGTAGTAATGAAATTTAATAAAAACGAAAGCGAAATAATACATTAAGAAGATCACGGTCCATTCACCTTGAAATTAAAAATAAAGTTTAGCGTGTAAAAACTAGTTAAAACTAGTGCTATCTCCCGGAGCTACGAATTAGAGAATTATTCGGAGTCTTACTCCAATTTTCTGAAAAATTATCGAATAATTAAAGACTGACTCAACAAAATATTAAATTTCGAAAAGTTTTGCAAACTATATTTTTTTCGAAATATATTAAAAGCAATAAAGTGGTAAAAATGCAGCTAAATTAAAAATTAACGTCTTTCAAAGTTAAATAAATTTAAAATAACTGATTTAAGAGGCAGAGCTCCGGAGTTTTCGTCTTTTTAGAGCTCTGGAGGGAGCATTTGAAAATTGAACATCACTAATATAAATATAATTAAGCGCAAATATGATTAGGGTTACCTAATTAGAAATGGAGATAGAGGTTTTCCTTTGTAAATGGAAGGTTGCATTTGAATGCACTAATGAACTTGGTTTTTTTTTTTGCTTAATGCTCTCGATATTTAGTACAAAAGCAACGCGTTAATGAAAATATATAAGAAAAAAACAAAAACGTTTTATGATAACAATTTTCTAACATTTCGTTAAATCATATTTAGTTAGGAAAAAGTCCGTTACAAAAATGCTTACTCAAACATGGACAATTATTATAGGAGATTTGTTAAATAGAACGTTTTTTATTAAAACTCAAACAATAGCGAATATAAAGACTTTTGCTTTTGGCGACGCTTCGCATTACTTGAGGACCAATATTAAAGCAAAACAAACTGACCATGAAGTGAGATAAAATGCAATATTTTATTATACCTTAAGTTAGAAACAAATAGAGATAACAAAATTTATGTTTGCGTTACAAAACATGATTACGTTAGAATTACGTTAGAATAAACAAAACAAAAATATTACGTTAGAACATTATTTTTTAAATTTTATGTTTATTTTATGTTTTGTTTTTATTTATTTATTCATTTATTTATTTTAAGTATTTATTCTCGTAATACAAATAGGCACAACTTTTATAAAAAAAACCTTTTAAATACAACGCAAACAGACACGCCAACGCCGTTTTGTTATTTTTTCTAAAGAAAACAAGGTTTTTAAAAAATAGTTTTTTCTGAAGGGTATAGTATTAAAAGAGGGCAGAAGTGTTTTTCGGTCGGCACATAATGCCACAGATGAGGAGAAAAAACATATTAACAATGACTTCTCACGCCCACAACTTCCCCGTGAAATTTGTGTTTATTCGCAATGATGAAATTCTTTATCCTGCATTAATAAACAAATGCGTTTGCAAACTACTATTTTGCTTTTTTCAGTTTCAGAATTTAAAAAATCATTTATTATAATTAAAAACATTCAATTATAAGAAAAATATTATAAAAAAATTTTTAAAATAACATAAATAATCTCATGAAAATGTGTTTTTGAAAAAGTGCTAGCAGCTATTTGGTGACACCTAACATACCATCTATTTGGTCAACAGGTCTTTGCAGGATTGGCTCAAAAAGTCACGGATAACTAACATAATAATGTTAAAATCACTGAAACGAAACTATGTTAGGAAAAATGTAATTATGTATTTAAACTTTTTAATTAGAGGCCTATGTAGTGGTTTATTAAAAGTGGGAGTTTGATATAAAAAATTATTCTATCGCTTTGCCAATCGATATAATGTTTAGCAAAATTTACGTCTTTCACGAAAGAATAATTACAACATCTTAGCTAATAAAGTGCTTCACACATATTTCATAGTAATATACGATCACCCAGACCTACCAATTGTTTTTCACTGATTAAAAATTAAATGATATTCACTAAAACTTGAAAATAAGTAATTATCACAAATGTTTACTTTTGGAACGACCTGAAATGTCAATATTTTTTTAGACACGTAAATTTTGCTGGTTTTTAGAGTAGACATTTTTAAATACAATTTAGTTGGATATAATTTTATTTTTCCTTCATTATCTTTTTCACTGTTTTATTTTTTGCATATTTCATCATTGCTTAATGCTTAAACTGCTAACAAGTGTTTGCGCAAAGCATTAATTTGTATTTTGGAACGCTTTTCTCTAATTTTTTGGGTTAAATTGCAAACTTTTTAACTTTAACCTGATAGTACTAAGATTTTGTATTTAACCAATTGAAGCAGGTTGCAAAGGAATTATAAAATAAACAAGTACTTTTAGCACTTCCAGTACTTTTGTAAGCAGTAGTAATATTCCCCGGATCTCCGAGCTCCAGAGATCCGGAGTGAAAATCCACCGAAACTCTCCCAGAACACCGGAGCTACGGAGATTCACTCTATTTTATACTAATTTCATAAATAAATAAAAAGTTGATGTCACTGATTATGTTGCGTGAAATTTAAAACGCTAAACAGTCTTAAAAATGAAGATGGAGTACCAGAAAATTGTGAAACAGTTACAATCAAATAATATATAACGAGGACTTAGAAAGACAAAGATAACTTCCGTATTTTTCCAGTGCCCCATTTTAAAAACAAAAAGCAAGTGGCGCCTAGTATTTAATCATCCAATCTAAACAAACTTACTTAAATGCTTTTAAATAATCTTTACATACTATTTACACTTCGTTTTATTGGATGAAAAATGTTGCAATCTTTTAAACGTAATCATGATGCAATGTTTTGCTATGAAACTTTGTATGGTTTTGAACATATCCACACGGGCTTACACAAAAAATTAAGCTTTTTTTATTAGTTATGTTAGTACTCTTTAATATCACGTTCCATTTAAAGCGGACGAAACTTGATGGCTTCGGAGCTCCGCCGTTTAAATAAGTTATTTAAGTTTGAAATATGTTTTAACTTATTCTAATTGCATTTCAGGGCTAAATCGTATCGTTTTTTTAGTATTAAAAAAATAGTTAAAACAATTTCTGATAGAATAATTTTTATGATAATTCTCCAATTACTTCTAAATTTATTACAAAACAAGGGTGGAACTCCGGAGTTACATAACACAAGGGATTGATCCGAAGTTCCGAGTAACGATACTTCGTTCCAGAGCTCCAATGAGATAAACAATTAAAAAAAACAGTTAAATAAAGTTATACTTATCATGTTTCACCTCGTTAGAAAAATTCAGCTTTCACAAAATTAACACCCAAAATGCAATATCCAATACGTAATAACTCTGGTTTGAAAAATTTTAAAATAAGTACTATTATAACCAAATAATTCTGGAACTCGAAACAATTTTCAACTTTTTATAAAATGGTTTCCCCGCAACCAAGAACAAAACTAACAACAAGTCGATAAATGAATGGTTGGTATACACACTTAAAATTAAAAAAAAATTACAATTCAGTTAAAATTGAATCAAGAAATTACTAACAATTAGTACAAAAAAAACGATAACGAAAAATATATTGTAGGTATCACAAAAATTTTTGCAATAGTATTTCTAGTGCAAATACTATTGCATATTTTCCTTTTGCCTAAGCTGTATAAAAGAGTTTTTTGTGTTAAGAATTTGCCGGTGTCGCGGGATATTTCGACTCCCCTAATTTTTGACTCCCGGGGTCAAAATACACCGGTGTAGAATGACTCCCCGGTCAATCAGTTGTACGCTGGTGTAGAATGACTCCCTGCGGGATAAAATGACTCCCCTGTTTCTTGTATTGTAAAAACTTTTAAAATTTAATTTTAATTTTTATCATACATTTTGCGCTGGTTAGATGTCACTTATTCTTAATTGTGTATACTATGACACATGCCTGTTTTCAATATAAATGTAAATGCAATGGTTTTGCCGATCAGACCACAAAACTTTTCTTTAAACTTTTTAAAAACAAAAACTCTTTGTAATATAAAATCCAACATGCAAAATAAAAATATACCATCCGGTAACAAGATTAGGCTTAGGCTTAGGCTTAGGCTTAGACGTTAAATATAGTGAGCGGAAGTGCACAGTTTTAAGTAATAATGTATGGAAATTTTTGGGGGAGTCAATATATCCCGGTATAAAATGACTCCCCAATGTTAATAAGGGGAGTCATTTTATCCCGATGGGAGTCATTCTACACTGGGAGTCAACATATCATACGACATCTCGCATGATATTTTGACCCCCCTGATTTTTGGCCGGGGAGTCATTCTACACCGGGAGTCAAAATATCATATGACACCGGCCACCCATAACACATTCATTCATTCAACGACTAATCCGAACGCAAGCTGCGCTGCACATTTATTTTTGCAGTATTTATTCAATTGATGATTCATCGAATAAAAATTATTTTTGACCACGTGACTTTCTACATGCTTAATCGTTATGAACTTTTGTTTGTTAATACAACGGAATTTACGGCTGCGTTTAAAATAATATTACTGTATCAACGGCTGTTGGACGGTAAACTGAGTCAACATAAGTATAAAAACACGCTTATTAGAATTGATTTTACATTTGAAACAGTAAAAGCGTATCGTAGACAAACTCAGATGATAAAATGAGTCAGAATAACATGACAAAATAAGTCAGAATAGTTAAAAAAAAGACGCGACTTGTAATTCAATGTATCTTTATAAGCACAGAGAATTTAATTCAACCGTCGCGTGGGTTTCATACTTACTGCGACTCATTATCTAAAAAAGGACAATATGTATGAGTGGCAATAATTTTGAACCATTTTTGACTTTTTTGTCGTATAAAATAGATTTCGACTGTTCGCCAACGTCTTTTAATCATTTGTCACCCTGCAAATAAACACCTCGATTATTTTTTAAAGCTCACAACACACACACTTATATGTTATTTTTTGTGAAGATATTGTGCATTTTCGAAATAGGTTATTGAAAAATAGGTTGCCTAGTTAGACAAATACGTAATAGAGAAACTTTATAGTTTTGGAAACTTGGAGCTTTGAAAGTATTAATTTAGGGTCCAACATAAAAACGGTTTGAGCTAAAGTGGACAAATCATAATCAAACCATGAAAAATTTTATGTAAAACACATTTACACTAATTTTACGGCCAATGCCGTTTCATGATAATTATCGCGGTGAATGCCTTTATACTTACATATTAATTAAAAAGATGAGCAGTGTAACAAAAATGTGCATATTTTCTGAAAATTAAGTACAATAATCGATTTTAGTTACACTTGCACGCTAGTGAAAAATCCAAGCCAGCTTAAATCTTTCTTTTAAAATCTACAATTTTCTAATCTTTTAGTGCCTAAAATTGCGTTCAAACCAATTTAAATTTTTAATTTTGTTCTTTTTATTTTTAGGGGCTCAAACCGTCTTACAAATTATAAATAGACTTTCAGAATAGCGCAGGCGATTTCTTTTTGGACGTATGTTTAGACCAAAAAGATGAAAACTAAAGGTAAACCCAACGTAGCTGCAACAGTTGTTCGTTGTACTGAAAAATGCCCCCCATTAAGTAACCACTAAAATCATGAGAATCTGACGTCACTCATATCAGCCAATCAGAATTCAGAAAATGAAAGATTTGAACTAAGAAATCAACTTCAGGTGGTAGTTTATAAATAATTCTTATTTTGTGACACAAAAAAAAAGAAAATAGTTGTTTAATGAACACCTGAGCACACTGTTGCAGCTACGTTTGGTTTACCTTTAGTGTGAGGCGAATATATGTGGACCACAGGAAATGATAGCATTTTGTTTGTGCGGCTGCTCACTGAATAAAAAACCGTAGGATATGATAATGATTTGCTTATAGGTAAACTTCACACAATACTGTTGTAGTTTTTCTACAAACTGATGCAATGGAATTTGAAAATAAATCATACTATTATATTATTAATATTATTAACTATATTATTATTATTTCCACCCATATCTTAAAGTTTTTTCCTATATAACCACTACACTGACAGAATCAAATTTAAATTAATAGGAAAGCCCAAAAATTTGCGCAATTTTCTTATTTTCTTCTTCTTCTTCTTTTCTTAAGCCACTTTTTCCAATTACGTTTTCAGTATCGGTTTATTGGTCAAACTAATTAATTTGAAAGTAAACGAAAAGAAATCTTCTGAACGCACAATAAAAACCTTGCAGTGCTAATGAAATGGTCTATCCAATTTTATAAGACTCCTAACAACTCGACAACAAGGCGACAAGCCCTGCGGCGGCACTTCAATTTAGAGAAATTAATTACAATTGAAAATTAAAGCTTTTAATTTACCATATTTAATTACATATGATTGAAAATTAATAGTTTTATTCGCTCTAAATTAATCGATTTAAACGCAAACTAAAATTAATCACTTTAATCGCTTGAAAATTTATCCATTAATTTAAGGGATAAATTTTCAAGAATAACTTAAATTTAAATAACTTAAATTTCACTAATCATCCATCTTCTTCGTTTTCTTGTTGTTCTTCTTCTCATTCTTTTTCTATGGCGGCCAGTGCTTCGACGGCGCTTTATTTATAATTGGAGAAATTAATTAAAATTGATAATAATAGCTTTACTTGCAATAAATTAATCACTTTGAACATAACCTAGAATTAATCGCTTCTATTGTTGGCAAATTGATCGTTTTAAACGTAATTTTGGATTAATGGCTTGCATTGCTTGAAAATTAATCGCATTAAAATACTTTAATTTATAATTAAAAATTTTTATTATCCATTTTCTTCTTTGTTTCCATCTTCTTCTGCTTCTTCTTCTTCTTCTTCTTCTTCTCATTCTTTTACTTTTTAATGATATTATTCCCATACGCAATTCTCTGAAAACTCTATAAATGTCACGCGCACGCGTAAAAAAACTCACGGTATTGTCACGCTTCATTGCCTAAATTTTAATGAAATTGGTTTTTTGTTCATTATTAGCTAAAATTTATAACACCAGAAAATTTACGACTGTACACTATTTTTCTGAACAAAATTTTGTTAGAAAAGTCGAACATGCGCACGTTGTTTTCTTTATTGCAAAAAAATTCAAAGCAACATTAAATGCAAAAAAAGCAATTTTTTTGCAACAAAACTAGCATTGCGTTAAAATCACTGTGCGTTAGAAAATGGTAGGGTTTTGGAATAGAAATCGCACGAAATTGTGCATGTGCGACCTTTCCTGCAAAATTTTGGCCAAAGATTAATTGTACAGTCGGGAATTTTTTTGTCCTATATTCTTAATATTAGCAAGAATATATAATACAAGAGAATGTCCGACTGTACACTAAATTTTTGACCAAAATTTTGCAAAAATAGTCGCACTTTTGAATTCATGTGCAACTTTTCTCGAAAAAATCCGCCATTTTCTGCTAGTTTTCCTGCGCTGCGATTTTTAACACAGTGTTAGTTTTCTTGCAGTGGGAATTGCGACTTCTTTCACACTCTATACTGCTTTATTTGCACTGCGATTATTTTCGCATTGCAAGTCTGGCTGCACAACAAAAAAAAAATAAAAGCAAAACGGAGCAAAAATTTTGTGTTTAAATGAGTAAAAATCGTTTTTTTTTATCTTAAAATGTTAAAGCTTTTTAGTTTTAATGAAATAAAGTAACCCTCCAACGTTTTAAAATTAAATAAAACAAGTTTCGAAGTGTTTTACTCCATTGAAAATGATTGCCAGCGTCTGTATTTTTTTGTTGTGCACTTAGACTCGCAGTGCGAATAAAACAGCATAGAGTGCAAAAGAAGTCGCAGTCCCCACTGCGAGAAAACTAACACTGTGTTAAAAATCGCAGCGCGAGAAAACTAGCAGAAAATGGCGGATTTTTATGAGAAAAATCGCACACGAATTTAAAAGTGCGACTTTTTCCGCTAAATTTTTCCGCAAAAGTTTAGTGTACATTCGGATATTTTCTTGCGTTATATATTCTTGATATTACTAACCAAACGCTTTCGCTTAATGCGACAGTGCCACCGAGTAAACTCAGCGGTGATACAGGTACATTAGCTTGTAAACGATGCAAACTACATAAGATTAGGAAATTCAGGTTATTTTTGAAATAAAATTTATAACCATATTTTTCTTTTTATTATTTTTTACTCCTATCTCCAATTTAATATGTAAATAATAAAATGTAGTATTAACGTACTGCTGTATTATTATGAAAAAAAGTATACTTAATAAAAAGTTCCTAAGTAATAACTATTTTGGACTAATCGTGTATATAAAGGAAAATATTATTAATGTAAAATGAAAACAAGGCAATTTTTTTCAAATACACGGAAGCCCTAAATACTCTAGTTTTCGATTTATATAAATAAAAAAAACAAAAGAACTAAATATTCGAGTTTTTAAAATAACTAAATATTAATGTTTCCTATTATGAAAACTAAATAAATAAAACCGGTAAACCGTATGAGTAACGTAGACGTCTTAAGCTCAGGGGGCTGTAGCGAGTAAAAAAAAGCTGACTAAATAACGATAAGCAGCCGTTTGCTAGGAGAAAGCTAGCGACTGTGGATGTGGAGTTCTGTCGAATCTCCTTTTCGTTTAATGAAATATGTAAGCTGTGTGCGTGTGTGTGTGTTGGTAAGCAACAAGCCAGCGTGGCGAAATCAATCGATAAACAATTTATAAATGCAACCAAGAATACGTGCATTTTTGCTGCAACGGAAAATACTATAAAATTGGAACAGATGGCAAGGGTTAATAAACTTTCTGAAATGTGGGACCTTTTTTCTTCTCTAAAATCATATATTTTTAAAGGCGTTTATGTATTTTAATTATCATCAATTTAAGAGCGTGGAGCGCTTTTTCCTTTCGTCGAAATTGTGGCGCAGTGGTAGAACGCCCGTCTTGCAAACTTAAGGTCCCTGGATGGAGCCCCGACTGAGACAAACTACATATATTGTGACATTATTGATGTTTGTTATTATTTTTACATGTGCCAAATTAGTGTTGATAAACATCGGCCTTGAATATCCTGCTTCATTGGCTATGGTTTGGTTAGCACAGCTTTAAAAGACGCTCAAGCATATCATATTTTATTCTTGATGTTCTAAGTGGATCAGAGAAACAAGAAACAGAATTAATTATTTTAGCTTTTCATAAACATGTACAAATGATTGTGAATACACTTAGTCAGGGCAACTTTATTTATGTTATTTCAACCACACCATTTTCACGAGGGTACTCTTTAGTGATGCTTTTTTGTAATTCTTTCATCAAAAAACCAAAATTTAAATTTATTTAATTGATTCCAGTTGATTTATTAATAAATTAATTTGTTCATGATCTGATATATCAAAACACATTAACATTGTGCAAAATATTATCGCGCAGCAATTTTTGTTAAGGATAGGTTTAAACTAAAAAACGACTAAGAAAGCTAGGTGTTTTAATAATTTTATTTTGCTAATTCGTGTACCCTTATGACTACACTGAAAACCGCCTATTCAGAACTATAGTAATTATTGTGCTAAATGCCGGATATACGTCTTACAAGTTTAATAAAAAGATAAACGATTTTTTACGACATGTTTATAGAATCCTAACCAGTAGAAGCCGAATCGTTTTCCAATTTCATTCTTACAGAGTAACAACTCATATTAGGTTAATGTTTCATCTTCCGCTATATTTCATTTAAAATGTAGTTTGAGTTAAAACCAATAGAATGATTAATAGACAATCTTTTTAATTGCAGACGGTCTAATTATACGGTAATAAAAACTTGTAGCCGTGTTACAAAAACTAAAAAAATTATACACTTATCGTATACATCGGCTGTATTACAGCCTTTTTAAAAGAAAAAACTACAAAAAATGATAATTTGGTGTTTTATCTTTTTTTTAGAAACGTTTCTTCAAATGTCTACTAAAAAGCGCACACCTTGGTTATGAACGAACACCGCCAAACTTCGGCTAAGAATTAACAATGACCACTGTAAATTATGTAACTTATCAACTTAAGAATTAAAAATAAATAATAAGCTTGATACCACTGTAAAAATAAAATAAAATATCAGCTTAGGAATAGCGCTCGAAAATAATCAAATTTTACTACTGAATCTTTAGAAATCTATTAAATTTCAAATCATAGATTAAATAGAATTCGGTCAACGTTATTATACAAGATATACCTTGTATAAATGTGGTCTACAGATCAATCAACCCAAAAGGTCTAAATTCTATTGTTTAGAGCCAATTGAGGAAAGACGAATAAAAGTGACTTGTTTATGATACTCTACCAAATGTAAATTATTAAACTGATTTTCACTTTAATAAAAGCTGGCTTGAACACAATCTCAAAGTTTCTGTTCACACTGTTTTTTTTATTATATTGTTTCATTTTTTACAAATTGCGTTGCAACATACTGGAATCAATTGCATTTCAAAATAGTGAATCCAACTTCTTAATTTGTTTTAACCAAAAACTCAAACTCAGCAACTTAATTGCAGTGTAATATTTAAGTATGATAGGCTTATAAACAGCCGTATGCTTTTTGTGTTATATTTTTTTTTATTTTATCCTCTAATATTTTGCAATGAAGTTTTATTTTTTATGTGTTTTATTTAATTTACCCTTTATCACTTCTAATTAGTCGTTTCGATATGTTCTGTGATTTTTTTTTGCTTTATTTTCAAATTTCATCGCAGATATGCATTTTTTTATCTTACATTTTGTCTCTAAAATAAAGTGTTTTCATTCAAATCTACCCAGTCGCCTGGCGATATCTGTGGACTTAATAATTGTTGCCGTTGCAATGGTTTTTCAACAAACTCTATTTTTAATTGGGGCATTATACGTTTTTTTATTTTTGTTTTTAAAGCTTTGTATGCTTCATAGCAGTTTATAAAATTTTCGTTTTTTAATTTTGCTATTTAATTTAAACAGTTTTGATGTGTAGGCTCTAATGCAAAAGGAAGTCCATAAATTGTACCCAAACGTGAGAAAAGCACAATAAAAGTATTTAAAAGGTGTATCAAAAAGTTTTCCCCATAAAATACTGTTAGGCATAACGTTTCTATCTATAAAAGCTGAAAAATTATTTTTTGAAACCAAACTTTAATTGCTTTTAAGTATACTGTAAGGCATTAAGCATTCATGACGTGAGAATTCATAATAATTCAGGAATACGAGATATTTTGTAAATAATTTAAAGAAAATGCTTTTAATCGTGCACTAGTAGCGCGCTTCACTGAGAAAAACATACCTGACATTTTGTACAAAGATTTTTGGTTTTAAATCCAAGCACTGATTTATTTCAATCTCCAAAAACATCCCGATCTGTCTTAGCTCACTTCTAAAGGCAAACCAAACGTAGCTGCAACAGTGTGATTACGTGTTCATTAAGCAACTATTTTCTTTTTTTTATGTCACAAAATAAGAATTATTCTTAAACTACCATCTGAAGTTGGTTTCTACTTCAAATCTTTGATTTTCTGAATTCTGATTGGCTGATACGAGTGACGTCAGATTCTCATGATTTGATTGGTTACTAAATGGGGGACATTTTTCAGTCCAACGAACAACTGTTGCAGGCACGTTGGGTTTATCTTTAGTTATGAAACGTCACAATATTGTAAATGTTTTTGCGATTTGCAATGTTTCTATAGTGTAAAAGCGGGGCTTCAAATGTGGAAAGTGTTTTTCACTCCGGTACTGCTCTCCGTGTTCTCTGCTGCTTCCGTAGTGCTGCACAATCCCTAAAGCTGGTTCACATTGCAGTGACAAGTGACAACGCGTTCCGCACGCGGTTACGTGATAAGGCTGGTTCATACTTATGACAAAACGTCCTTCTGACAAAGTCCAAAAGACAATTTTAGAAAAGCCAAAACATCCTTTGGACAAGCCAAAACGTCCTTTGGGCTTCTTTCTTTGGACAAAGTATGAACGCTACTTAAAATTTGTTCTTTGTACAAAGTCCAAAGGACAAAATCCAGAGGAAAAAGCCCAAAGGACAAAAAATATGAACACGTTGTCCTTTGCACTTTGTCCTTTGGACAAAATCCAAAATACAAAGTCCAAAGGACGTTTTGACGCTGTGTTTGTCCTTTGGACAAAGTCCAAAGGACTTTTGTGTTTTGTACTTTGTCCAAAGGACGTTTTGTCATAAGTATGAACCAGCCTTTAGTAGTCGCTGCGGTGTGAACGCGTTTTCACTAGTCCCCAGACGCAAGAAGCGATCGGCTTTTCTTCACAAACTGACCTTCTTTTACAGACTATGAATAGCAAAGCGTTAAAAGCACCTTGATTATTTACAAGAGTAACATTCCACCTTAATTATTTGTAAAAGTAGTTATATATATAGGGTAGTTCATACTTATGAAAAAACGTCCTTTGGACTTTGTCCAAAAACAGTGTCAAAACGTCCTTTGTACTTTGTCAAAAGGACAACGTGCTCATACTTCTTTGTCCATTGGACTTTTCCCTTTAGACTTTGTCCTTTGAACTTTGTTCAAAGGACAAATTTCAAGCAGCATTCATACTTCGTCCAAAGGAAAAAGTTCAAAGGACGTTTTGGCTTTTCTAAAATTGTCCTTTTGACAAAGTCCAAAGGACGTTTTGTCACAAGTATGAACCAACTTTAAGAAGTTCCTGTGATTTTGTTGTTTTTGTTGTTTTTTTTGTTTTTGTTTTTTGTTCTTTATAGGATTTATAATTAACGTTTTTTTCAAACAAACCAAAACCAAACAAAAACCTTAAAACAAATACTTACTGCTTTTAAGTTTAATAATGGACCAAAACAAAAATTTTCGTTCATGGAAATTTTTAGACGGTTAAAAAAAAATCAGTAATGGTCCTTTTTTTTACACTTTGGACCAATTAAAAAAGCGGGCATTCAATACATAAGCTTTCACCTCTAATACAACGAAATAAACAAGAAATTTTCCATATGTGTAAGAATTTAGTAAGATTTTTAATTGGGCTTGGGCTTTTAATTCAGGATTATCCACCTTTAATATAACATTTCTAATAAAAATTTTTTACATGGGCGTATATCGGAGCAAAGTAAAATTTTAGTATCCTCCCTTTTTCACCTGCAATAACAAAATCTATCAAGCATTTTTTTGTTGAAATATTTAATTTGGAGCTCCGTCCCGTTAAGAAATTAAACACGAGTGACAAGCAATCGCGTCGACGAGCTTCGAGCGAAAAAGTTTTGCTCTCGGTGACGTAAGAGCCGGCCAACTCCGCTGCTCCCGACGAAAAATAACCTCAAATTAAAACCGCAGGCAAGCGGGCACCGCCTAAAAAGCCGACATTGTCCAAACTTAGGAATTAGAACTCCGAAATTAGTATTGGAAAACGGCTAGGATTTTTAACATTTCTGGTCTGCGTAATCTAGTCCCGGGAATGGCGACGGAGTTGAATGCGAGAAAGTTCAAGAATGAATTAGTTAATCGGCGATAGTCAATTAGGCAGCCAAGTCATGCATTTGGCAAAACTTGGTTCCCGCCTTCATCTTATAATAGGCGGTGAAAAACCCACCGTCTCGTGTTTTTTTTAAGTTTGTTCGAAGTTTACGACACCCAATTGCGTTGGAAAAGTTTGAAAAGCTCCGACGTTTTTTTCTTTACAAAATATTTTTAAAAAAAAACTATTTTTAAAGTAGCCCAGTATTCCGAATAAATTAAGACACTACATTCCAATTAGTAATTTATAAAAAATAGTCAAATAAAAAAATTTAGTTTAAAGTTTAGTGTTTCAAAAAATCTCAGAAGTTTTTTTACCTTTCTAATCTTTGTAAATTTATTATTTAGCAAATATTACTGTAGACTTTGCTTCAAGACCCACTTTTCCCATTAAATTGAAAAATTCGGGCTTGGACCTGAGGAAAAAACATCTAAAATTAGAAAAAAGTTACTTTCATTAAAAAAATTTTTGCGATCATTTAACTTTTGTTCTAACGTGTTACGCTTTCAGTTGTATGTGATACACAGTCAAAGAAAACCGAAACCCGGAGCTCCGGAGATCATCGCTAGCTAGTATTCGACTTTTGCGCCCTTAGCGCCATGATTTTGCACCGCGGGAGTTCCATTCCGCCCGAAACAGATTCTGGGACTGTTTTTCGTCGTCATTTTGCTTTTTCCGCTTAAATTACCGGCAAAAAAGGGAGCGGCGGAAAAAAATTTTTAACCCGGAAAATCTTTCTCTAATGCTGTTTACGGGGAGAAATTCCTTATTAGCTTCCAAGTCTTTTTATGCCGCGAAACCCTTTTGTTGCTTTGCACTTATCTGAAAATCGAGTAAATTTGAAAAACTTAGAAGTCGGATTTCCCTTTCCATATGCTTTTACTATAATTATGTTTTTTTTCTTCGATATGGTAGTGTGTTTGTGTTTACTTCTGCTTTTTGAGTCTAAAAAATAATAGCAAGTTTTTTTTTGGATATAACTATTAAATTTCAGTATAGTTGTGTAAAAACTTTAATGGCTTATATTCTTAAAATAATTGATCCGTATCTTAATAAAATCTATGTTTTTATTTCAAATTAATATGTAATAAAATATGTGTGGCATTTACATTAAAGTATATACACAGATTTTTATACGCTTAGAGTTTTTATGTTGATTAAAATTTCATGAAATATTTCAGGCTGAAAAAACCAAAATGTTTTACAACAAAGTGATAACATTCTCTAACAATCCAAAATGAAATGAAATGAAATCTTTATTGTACGGGTCTAAACATATTACAATACACATAGACACTTAAATACAATTTAAAATATATATATTAGTCAAATAAAACAAACAAAAATAAACACTGCATCAAAACATAAAATCATTAGTACAGGTAATCATTTAGGAACTATTTGTTAAGCTTAAAACCTTTTTAATTTTGTTTATAAAGACCTTAATGGAGGGAGAAGTAACTACATCTTTAGCCAATGAGTTCCAAATTTTACATACTCTGACTGAAAAAAAGTTTTTTCTAGCGTCAATTCGTGGGTTTTCAGTCTTAAGTTTTAAGCCATTTGAGCGGGTTTTGCAGTTTTCAAAAAGCTTAAAAAAATTACTTCGGTCGATATCCAGTTTGTTATTAAGCACTTTATAACAAAAAATTAAGTCATTTTTTAGTCTTCTACTTTCAAGACTATCAAGCTCCAAATTTAGCAGACGGTCAGAATACTCCGCTTTTTTTAAACTGCAGCGGGCATAAAGTCGCCGAGTAAAACTGCGCTGAACTTGCTCAATGATTAAAATATCTTTTTTGTATTGAGGCGACCAAACACTCGTGTCATGTTCAACAAGAGGTCTGACAAAAGTTTTAAACGCGTTTAGGAGTATCTTTGGATTTTTGGTTCGAAAAACTCGAAAAATGAGTGCATTACGCGCATGGGCTTTTTTAGCCACTTCTAAACAATGCCGATATGGTTTCAGGTCAGAGCTTATATTTATTCCTAAATCCTTTACAAAGCTAACCCTTTCCAATGCCTTATGCCCTAAAAAAAAATCATGGTTCTTGTTATTATGACCTAAACTTAGAACGCAGCACTTGCTAAATGCCATACTAAGCTGCCAGGTAGAGGACCATTTATAAAATTTATTTAACGACTCTTGAAACTGACTTGGGCTGTCGTCAGAATTTCGAATTGAGTAAATTTTGGTGTCATCAGCGTACATTTTTACGTACGTGCCCTGTTTAAGGCATTCCGGCAAGTCATTTATATATAATAAGAAAAGAAGGGGCCCAAGTACACTGCCCTGAGGGACACCAGAATTTACTTCAATGTAATCTGAGTAAGACTCTTCAATCAGAACTCTTTGACGCCTGCCACTTAAATAATTTGAAACCCAACCAAGAAGCTCATATTTAATTCCGTACCCTTTAAGTTTTATTAAAAGTTTTTCATGTGACACCTTATCAAAGGCTTTTTGATAATCAATATATACAGCATCCACTACTTTTCTATCGCGCAAGGCAATGGTCCAATCATTTAAAGTACTAAGTAGCTGCGCACACGTGGACCTATTTCTTAAAAACCCATATTGTTCTTTTGATAATAACTTGTTTTCCCTAAGATATTTAATTACAGCGTCACAAATCAAAGATTCCATAAGCTTGCAAGCAACACATGTAAGTGATATTGGCCTATAATTATTTGTTTCACTAGCAGAACCTTTTTTGTGAAGCGGAATAACAATAGCCTCTTTCCACAGATCAGGCAATGTAGAAGTAAGCATGCTTATTTCAAAGAATTGTCCTAGCGGTAAAGCCATAGATTCGGAAACCTGTTTCCAATAATAGGCAGGTAAATTATCAGGAGTTTTGGAAAGTTTAGCAGGTAATTTTTTAAGTTTTTTACGCACTTTTTCTTCTGGAAACATAACCGAGTTTATGCCTATATTTTCATCAACTCTTATTGAATACTCAGGTGCTAAACCATCATCAATCGCAAAGACACTTCCAAAAAAATTATTTAGTAGTTTTGCTTTTTCTTCGGATTTTACAGCTAAGGTACCATCCATTTTTCGTAAAGGTGGTATTTGATTTGAGGACTTCATTTTTGATTTTGCGTAATTGTAAAAATTGCGAGCATTTCCAGATTCAACAAGTTTGTTTTCATTATTATCATGAAAATCGCGAACAAATTGCTCGTATAATTTTGCGCATTTATTGTACAACAATTTTCCTATTGGCGATTTTTTGCCTAACTTATATAGTTTACGTTTTTTGTTTCTAAGGCGCTTAATATTGTCCGGATATGACAAAGATTTATTTTTTATAGTACTCATAGGAACCCATTTATTAATACAATAATTTTGAACTTCAAGAATTTTTTGGTAAAGATCGTTAATAGAAACCGAGTTCTTAAAAATATAATTAAAATCAAAATTTAAAAGGTAATTGTTTATAGAGAGGTAATCTCCTTTTTTGAAATTTCTAAATTTCTTATTTGAGCCCTTATATATGCTTGGTTCAAAATTTAATTTAAAAGAAACACCTAGGTGGTCACTGCTAGATATAAACGGCTCAGTTACATTTACATTGTAGACAATATTACTGTCATTACAAAGAACAATATCGAGAATATTTCCCGCAACCAAATGAGTTGGGTCTGACACGTATTGAACCAGCCCGTTTTCAATTAAACCGTTTAATATTGTCTCTTGAATATATGTATTAATAGAATTCGGTTTAATGCAATTTAATTTCCAATTTATGTGTGGTATGTTTAGATCACCGCACATAACAAAACTATAATTAATGTTGCATAAAAAAGAAATCAAATTGCTAATGTTTTGCGCGTCTTGTTTCTCAAATGCGTAAGATAAATTTTGGTTTTTTGCTCGATAAAAACAGGCAACGCGTATGCGTTCTTTTTTGCCCAAGATATCAACACACACACACTCAATATTTTCATAATCGGATGGAAAAGAAACCTGACAAACTCTTAGTGTTTTTCTAATAAACATACACACGCCGCCACCTATTCGGTTTTTGCGGTCATATCTAAACACAGAAAAAGGAGACCCTAGTGTCAACATACTATCTGTTACACTCAAATCGCACCACGTCTCAGTACACAGTATTATGTCTTCGGATGTATTACACAAAAATGCGTTTAACAAATCCAGACGCCCTTTCACACTTCTACAATTTAACAATTTACATGAAATACCTGTACCGCGTTTTCATTTGGAGGATACCGAGATATTTGCGTCTGGCTCCGATTGTGAGTTTGCCAGAGGACACAAAGACTCCGGATTCTCCGCATTCAATTTGGGATAGGCATTTTGAGTTTTTTTGTTTAGATTGTTTAAATTGGCCTGCACAAAACCTTTTTTGGAAGCTATAAAATAATCAAAAGGACAATGACCGATATGTTTTACAAAATATATTTTACGTCCTTCGTTCTTATTTTTTTGGTTGCATTCATTGTACAAATTACTTAATTTTGCTCTTTCTTGGCTGGTGTAACTTGGACGCATCTTTACTTCTGAAAATTCGACAGAGTCCCTTAGGCATTTCCATCTTTTTAGCACCTCGTTGCGTTCCCGAGAGCGCGATAGACCAACTTTCATTAGCCTTGGAGAGTTATTAGCAGATCCCATGCGAAATACTTCGATAGCTGTTGGAGCGAGAAAAGAATCCGTGCTCAAGTAGCATGTATCCAGCATCTTTTGAGCAAGCAATTTGTCTTCGGCAGGAGAGTTACACTCCGGAACTCCCTTAAAAACGAGAAACTTCTCGTTTTCTCTTCTGCGGATTTTTTCATCCATTATGGAATCATCGGAAACTGCGGAGGCATAAGAAGCCTGCTTTTTCTGATTAAAGAGTTCTTGTAGTTGTCGCTCAATAAGAAGGAAACGGTTTTCGTAATCATTTTTCTGAGCCTCAATCTCAAATTTTAGAGCACAAATGTCAGTTTTTTCCTGTGTACAAGATAGGCACGGCAAACCGATTTTCAGTTTATTTAGTTCTGACTGGTTTAAACCTGTACAAGTCACGTGGTATGCGCGGTCACAGCATGGACAGTTTCTGGAGGCTGCGTTTGTTTTCAAATTTTTTTCACAAATCGCACAGTTTGTCATGTTAGTCACCAGGTGTCGCTCCAGATTAGGAAAGAAAGAATTAGCGTTAATTAATCCGTGACGTAACAGAGAGAAAAGTTGGGCGAAAAGTAAATAAAGTTTCGCACAATAAATCAGAAAATTCAATATGGCCGACAGTTCAAATTCGATTTTTTTAATTCAAAAATAGCAATTATACGAAAAAATCCAAAGTTTTAAGAGTCCAAATTAACAGTAAACAATCAGAAAAATTTGGCGGTTTTTCTTCAATTAAAATAAATTATTTTTGTAGTTAAGTATTTTACGTTAAAGGCTTTTCTTTCAAACTTTTATATGGGTTCGCAGAGGACAGACCGCATGGAGAAATATGGTGAACTTTTTGGAGAGACATGTAAGAACGACCCCAGTTTTTCTCCTCATCCTCTCAAATGTTCTTCATCATAGTTCTTTTACCTATTTCCGCTTTTTATTCCATTTCTTTTTTTGTATTTCATTGCCTGTATTTAGTCAAAAGATCTTCGTGTTTCTTTTTTATTTCTTCCTATAGATTGTCCCTTATACTATAATAATCTTTTTTTGTTTTTTTGTTTTTTTTTTTTTCGTTTTATCATTATAATATAAGAAAATATTGAACATTCAAATTTAAAATATAAAATAATCTAAATTTTTCCTCTACCTAACTTTTTTCTATTTTTCACTTTTTAATAAATATAACGTGAAATATATAGTAGAAAATCTGATATATTTCTCTTTTTTTTTTCCCCCTGATTTGCAGACCCTACACATAAAAAGTACAACTTTTATTGAAATAAAAACCGGTCCTAATCAGATATGTAGAATAAAGTAAAGTTTACAAACTTCCTTTTTTTTTTTGTTTTTTTTTTTTTATTTCTTTTTTTTGGTTACCTTTTGACTTTATTTTGCATTATTCCGTTTTTTTCCAAATAAAATAAAAAATTGAAATTTTTCTTATTTAATTTTATTGTTTCTTTTTAATACCTACTAATGTTCTCTACTGCTCCGCTTTTTTTTAATCTTCTGGAGAAACCGGAGCTGTTGTGCTACATCCTCGTCTTAGTTTTAGTTTTATTGTAGTTATCGTGGAAAAGAAAAAAAAAAAGTAAGTGGCTTTGGCCTTGTTTAATTTAATTTCTGGTTTCATGTAAAAAACCTCTTTGGTTTGTTTAATTTGAAAAATCTTTTGGGTAAAGCTACAAAATTACATTTTGACGGGGGCTCGTTACTCTTTATTTTTTTTCTTTACTAATTAAAACTACTCCTTCTTTTTTTATTTTTAATTTTTTTCTTTTTTTAAATTTTTTCCTTCCACTATCCGCATATCATATCTATAATACATATCTCAAATATACAAAACTGTTAAAAATTTTTTTCCAAAATTTTCTTTTTTTTTCATTTTCGAATTATCGTATCTTGAATAATAAAACACTGTTTTAATTAAAAAGCTAAAAATTTAAAAAAAAAATTTTTTTTCGACGTTAATAATATGGTCCAGCGAAGACTCGATGCCAAGTATCCGAGGATACAGGCCCGACGTAGTAACCACTTGGCTACTGGGTCAGCTGTTGTTTCTCACTTAAAAGCGACTTTTAAAGAAACGGTTCAAAATGTAGTTTCTCGGCGTCAATTAAAAAAAAATTAAACGAAAATTGAAAAATTTGATTCTCTCAGATTTTAATGAAAGTTTGGAAATAGTTGGACACAAGTCTAATAAATACTGTTTAATAACACAAAATCTGTTTTTTGAGCTTTAGATTCATTGAAATATATCTCAAAATAAAACAACTGGTAAACAATGAAATTATTACCATTAGATACATCATAATCTGAGCTTTCGATCGCACTATACTTTTGTCGGACAAAAATTAATATCTAAGTTGATATCTAACTTTTAGTAAAATTCGTCAAAACTGTGGTGTTCTACCTTAAATGACATGGTTAAGTTTTTTTAATATAAAAAAACTTAATCAACAATTTTAGCTTTAAAATATTTATTTTTTAGTTTGTAGCAATTATAAAACAATATAATATTATATAAACCATATATTATATTGTATGGTTTATATAACAAAGTATGGTTTTAAGAATACAATGTATAATCGATTATAGATACATTCAATTAAGTTTTTATTGGTATCGTTATGGTTTATTATCAAAATCTTTTTTCGCTAATCGCTCAGTGAAAACCTAAATATCGTTGCGTCTAAAAAAGTTCAGTTTTACTTTTAAGAAAAAATGTAAATGAAAAAAGAAAGAAGCATATGCAAAAATGAGACTTGACGCAATATCTACGAGTTTTATCAAAACAATAACACCTTTTATGTTTAATCAATCGTATCTCCATGCATGAACTTAAAACTTATAATTAACATAGCAGTCGTAATGGTAAGTAAATAATATCTAAATGTTGCTGCTGTATGTTATTTAATTATCCACTCAGTGCAAAATGGAAAGCTGAGAGCAAAACTTTTGCTTATTTTAAAGATTAATTTAAATCCGTTTCACTGTTCGATTGTTAAATTTAGTGTTGCAATTTTTTACAATTTTTTTGAAATTGATACTTTTATTAGATTTTTGTTATTTTCGATTTTATTTCCTACCCTTTTTAAAGTTGAGCTTACACAAAATAAATAAATAAGTTTTATTCAAAAATATTTTATGAAATCATAATAATAAAATTATAAGTCCGGTGTGCTACCGCAAAATCAAAATTTATCGTAATCCAATAAATTTTGCCCTTTTTTATTTTGAAGTTTTAAAAATAATCTGTTTCAACAATTAAAAATAAATTTTGTTTCAATATTTTTATCGACTTTGCGTATTGAATAAAGACACACACACAAACTTTTTTACTAAAATAAAATTATTTACATGTAAAGAAACCCAAATTACATACTCAATAAGTTAAAGTGATGCCGAAATTCTACCAAAATAATTAAAATATTTTTTAATATTATTGTTAATTTTTCAGTTTGTAATGTAAAAATGTAAAGACAATTTATTTTATGTAAATCTTTATTTTGTGTGGGCGACTACACCACAATTTTGTAATGCTCTTGCAAGAAAGTTCATATTTTCTTTTTTTTATCAAAGCCCGTCAAGTCTCTCCTTATTTTTTCCCACGTGTCTTAACCCTGTCTGATTCCGGTGCCCGTCCGTTCCCCAAAATTATTCTTTTTTTTTCTACCGATTTTTTTTAAATTAAAACTCTTTTTAATTATTATTATTATAACGTTTCCATCGACGCGGAGTTTTATTGCGTCTGACATGTCAGGTTGATAAGACCAAAAAGAAGCCTGACGCCAAGACGAGGTTTTGGCGTCGCGCCAGAAAGTTCTCTGATGTACTGAAGGTCGAGTCTCGACTGAAATAAATTATACTAAATAAATAAATAAATCAATAATATCAATAATATCAATGGTATTTTTGTGTATGGTAATTGTTCGTGGAGTTAGCGCTGATTAATATTTGCCTTGCGTACTCTGCTTTAGGCGAAATATAGACAAAACGGTGAAGTCCAGTAGTAAACACCTGAAGTTTTGCACTGGACGATTGTGACAGAGTTTTTTTCCTGCGTTTAAGAGGCGCTTTTTCTTACATCAGCAAACTATAGGCAAATAACATCTAGCTGACCTCGACAATTTCAGTATTGAATCGAGTATTTGACAATAAAACCGTTTAAAGTTTTTAACGAAAGCGGTTTAATAAAGATGAAAGCCCATACTTTAATTCTTATTTTTTAAATTACTTATTTTTTAACACAAATGCAAATTGTTTAAGGGCTAAAATTGGTTAATTTTTGCATATTCTTTAAAAAGGTGTAACTAAAAAAATTCTACGTTCTTATTTGTTTTTTTAAACGTCATAACCGCAAAATATGTCTGCATTGTGATTTTCGCGGTCAGCCAGATATAATTCAACCATAGTAATGTTCCTCCTAGCTCTAGAGCTTCAATATTCCGTTTTATTTTGTTTTGATTTCGTAATTAATTAAAAAATAAGGCCAAAGATTATTTTGGCAAAATTTTTTTGTAAATTAAACTTTTTCCAAAAAACAATAAAAATGGACCTAAGTATTGCGTTATAATAATTTAAAATATATTTCGATCTTAATGTCTTTCCGGAAAGTTTTCAATTCACATCGTTCAATAAAAAACAACTAAAAATACAGAACAAAAATTATTTTTTGTTTATAAAAATTGTATTTTATTATTTATTGTAATTATGTCATTATAGAGAATTATAATATTTTAAAATTTACCAACAACAAAAATTCAAATAAGCGGCAAAAAGTAGGAAACAAACGCGGTTGAATATTTACAAATAATTTTTTTGATTTGATTCTTTCAAAAAATTATAATAAATCTAAAATAAATATTAATACTAAATAAAAAATGTTGCAATGAAAATAATATGTAGACAATGGGAATCTATTCGTCGACCTCAAAAATTTGAGCCCTAGGCGTTACCGACTGCGCCACATGTCGGTTTGCTCAGATTTTCTAAAAGAGGTTTATACGTTAAAATCTTGTAGTTGTCTGCTCAGGTTTTTTAGAAGAGGTTTATGTGTTAAAATCTTGTACTTCTGAAGAAGAAACCCGACGTGGTTTCGAAACGTTAAGAATAAACATTTGTTTAATAAAGGAAATTGCCCAACAATCGTTAATATTTCAACTACTACCAATAATATAATAATGTGCACTTTATAATCGTGGTATTTCTGCCTATTCAACACCCATATTAATTTTTTATGGAAACATTTCTGTATTTCGCGAGATCTCTTATGCGAAAAATTGCGATTTTCCATACTTAAGAAAACTGTCCCGAGAGACCTTAAATAAGCTAGAAGACGCTTATTTAAGAGGATCTTAGGAGCTACGGGCTGCTTATTTGCTTTTAATAGCCGGATCTCCGGAGGTGTCGCGACAATTGACCCCCAACAAATTGACACCCACGACAGTTTTTGCTTAGGCTTCGGCGCATAGGCCTAAGCTTAGGGTCAAATTAGGTTTTATGTTAAAACTTAGGTTTGGGTTGAAGTGTGGGCTTAGGCTTAGGCTTTGGCTTAGGCTCAGGGGGCTTAAGCGGGGGGCTTAGGCTTAGGGGGCTTAGGCGGGGGCTTAGGCGGGGGGAATGATTAGGCAGGGGGTTTAGGTAGGTGGGCTTAGGCGCGGGGTGCAGGGGAAGGTTCATGCCGAACTTAAATTTGAAGGCCTTAGGGGAAGCCTAAAATTAAGCTGGGGGTCAATTTGTCTGGGGGTCAATTGTCGGGGAACCTCTCCGGAGCATGATATTTAAGGGCAGAAAAATCATTAACACAAACACACAGCAGGTTTAGTAATCTTTGTTCCACAAAAAATAATAATTTTTTGTATATTAATGACCTAAATTTTTATTGAATAAATATTTTGACATTTATCTCGTTATGTAATCATCATAAATTTTGGTTTTTTAGGGGAATTTCTTATTGGTTTTTTATCTGATGATTTTTTTTACCATTTTTTTACTATTTTTCTTCTTTCACAAGTCTTGCAACTTTTTGGAAATACTGTTATGTTAAATATATTTATGTTAATGGAAAAAAACAGTAATTTTAATTAAAATTTTAAAAAAACTATCGACATATACTTGTTTGTTCAATGTAGATTTAAAAGCGGAATAGATTTTTTCTTTGGTTTTTATTGCATACGTATAATTACAAAATAAAAAAAATATGAAAGATATGCAGAGTACACAGAGACCGTTAATTTCTATAAAAAATTATTTAAATCTGATTTTTGCTTATTGTCATGAAACGAAAAAACGAAAAAAAAACTGATTTGCGTAAAAAATATTTTTCAGGCTCATTTACACAGAAGGACTGTTTTAGAATTGGAAATTTTGTTTTATCCGTTATTCAAAATTTCTTATAGTAAACCATAATATTGTTATAGAATGTACTCGGTTCTGTATGTATAGAAATATATGTTTATAAACGGTAATCTATTAATATAAAAGTTTTTTTTTACATCAACGAGTTAAATTTTATTTATCGATCTAATACAATTTAAAACGTTTCAAATAAATCATTATTTTCCTTTTGTATTGATAAACTTTTTACTTTTTTAATTTCTTCCTAATTTAAAAAAACTCGGAAAAAGTTTTTTTAAAATTAATAATGGACTAAAAACGCTCTCTATTGTGTGTCCAAACTTTAACCTAAAACAAAGTGAAAGTTTGTAAGTTTTTAACCAAATTTATCATAATTATTTTGTTATGTTTCATAAATTTTATCCTGCACCGCGGGATTGAGTTAACCCCAGACATTATAGACTTTAAGAGTCCACTTATTGCCGGAAATCCAGGCTTTTTCCCAGATTTATTTCTATATTTATTCTTCTGTGTCCCATTTTGACACCACAATTGGTGCTCTCTGCTTTTTAAAAACACTCCAGGGAAACTATATTTGAAAAAATATTTATTTACTTTTGAGCTGTTTATGTCGTTTAAACGGAAACAAACCTTTCACATTTTGGGTTTAATAAATTTTTATTCTTTAATAAAAAAGTTTTTAATAGCGATTAATGCTGGTTTTTTAATCAAAAGTTGTTTATTAAATTGTTAAAATGATAACTCAAAGGTGGGTATCCTAATTAAATTAAGACAGCAATTTGCAATTTAACTCATTTCAAAGACTAGCATTTTATTAATATTTTGCAGAAAAGAAGCAAAATAGCCAAAAATTTAAATTTTAAATTTTTTTGTTATATCTTAACCAATAATAAATTATAACCAATAGTAACTATGATTAAATTATATCTGGCTGACCGCGGAAATCAGAATGCAGACATAAGCGGAACAAATAAAATTGTGCGGTTATGATTTCACCTTTTTACAAAATATTACAAAAATAAACCAACTTTAGCCCTAAAAAAATTTGCATTTGGGTTCTAAACTAAGTAATTTGATGATGAATAATTATTAAAATATATGTTTTGATTTTTATTATTAAACCGCTTTCATTAACAATTTTGAATGGTTTATTGTTAAATATAGTCATCAATACTGAAATTATCACGGTCAGGATTTTATTTGCTGATAGTCCTATTTTACTTAAAAACTTTTTGTGGTAGACTTTTAAGCAATTCCTTGTTTTTCTCATTAAAACTAAAATGAATTACAAAACTTTGTTTATAAATTTATAAGAACTACAATAAGTTTTTCAATTAAAATATTCATTTATATAATTTGAAATTAACGAATTGCTTATCAAACACATCGCATATAAAAGAAAAAAAGAATTCTATTTATTTATCTATTCGCCAAATAATATTTATTAATTAGTGATTAGAATTAGACCGACTTTTAAAGTCAAGTTTTGCTTACTTAAGTTTTTTTCCAAAGATTTATCAAAATCCATCGATTATGAATTAAAATTATTTAAATACCTCGTCTTTTAACCCTTTGAGATTTTGTCGTTCAAAAATTGCTGCAAATCCTCAGAAAAGATTCCGTGCCACCCCTGCTCAGTGTTAAACTTCACTCGGACCGGAAGTGAAATGCGGAGTTTAACACTGAGCAACATTGCTCAATATTACAATATCACTGAGCAACATTACAGTTTAACGCAGAATCCCTTTTGCTGATTTGTAACGAAAAGAATCCCAAAACGTTAAGGAAATCGTTGGTTGCGCCGATCACCAGCGGTTTAGCCCCGCGGCGGCGCGTCTACCGCAAGCGACCCCGATAAATTATGTAATTGATCTACCAATCTGTTTTTGCCACTCTTTATGGTTAAAATTTTATTTTTTGCGACATTATTTTCGGACACATTTAATAAGAGTTTTTCTTTAAAAAATCATAAAAATATTTCTAATTAACTATCACTAACGAGTTTATAAAGGGTTTATTAGGTTATAAACGTCTTCTTAATACAATTTTAATTAAATCAAACTATCTATACAATAATCAAATATACTTTTGCTTTAGGGGTGTTACTATCATTAAGTTTATAATCTATAATTTTTTTTATTTTATGATACGGAAAAAACAAAAAAAACCTACAGATTTGTTGTGAATTACTTAAAGCTACAGCAGTGCTAACTTTATACAATACTAAATTTAAATGATTTTTGAAATCTAGAAAAAAGGTAAGAAGATTTTAGTTAGTAATCTTCTAAAATAACAGTTATTTCTTTGACTTTTATCAAAAAGGTAGACATTTTTAACTTAAAAAGACCCAATAGTTGTTCAAAAACCTTTGTAATTTTTTTTATTTAGTCAAATGTTTTGTTCAGATTGTTAAAGTATTAAACTTAAATAAACAATTAGGTTTACGTTTTTTAACCCTGCATAAACATTGGTTTTTGTCTATATTGTACTTATTTTTGTACCTAAGTTACGTATTTTTGTACCTAAGTTTTTTAGAACACAAATTAAATATTCAGTATAATTTTATTTTCTTCGTAAGTAATATAAAATTAGTTTTATCTTTAGTATTCTAATTAAAAATTGAAATATTTTTCACCTGCATCTTATATATTGGCGCCAATAAAATTGTGTTTTCGGTTAGTTTTAAATGTTGCGTTGCGCCTAAACTTCCTTTTTTTCTTACTTATTATAGAGGTTATTTGTGATTACGTTAGCGGTCATTTTTTAACTACAGCATCCCACAATAGCAACTTTAACTGCCGACTGGTCCACGAGCATTAGCTAAATTAGCACGTACTAATGTTTTAAATTTTTTAGGGAAATCTTATGATGTTTTTATATTTTGATGCATATTTGTGCCAAATACAATTTATTAGTTTATTATTCAACTTTAATGTTTTTGTTTTTCCGCATAGGTGTTTTGAACTCGTTGGAAAACAAAATATTCTTCAAAATAACGATTTTAAAAAAATCATGCTCCAAACCTACGACGATATAAAGCCAAATGTCTTCGGAGCTTCGATTTTTAGTCAAATAAGAATGTAAAGTTTAATTTAGAATTGCATCAACTTTATGTTTAACACAATTTAGCCGTGTTTTTTTGCTACTTTATATTTGCAAAAAACATGTTGACCGTTTTCGGGGGTTACCCGTCGTATTCAGAATCAAATAAAAATTGTAAAAAATAAATCAAAAATTATGTTCATACCTTGAATATCATGATACGGTGCTCGAAGTTCTGGCCGATCAGTGAAAACGGATCTCCGATCCGCTCTTCAAATAAGAAATTTAAAACTTAGTTTATAGTTCAAACATATGACTTGAAATATGTTTAAAATTATCTTATCTAAATTCTTAGAACAATTTCTGTTTTTCTAATAAGTATAAAAAATAATTTATACAAAACAATAGACTATTTCGACATAAGGCGTTTTACACAGTAAAATTCCGATACACATTAGGCCGAAAGTTGAATTTAAACTAATATTTAAATGGAAACTTTTATTAATTTTGCAGTGTAAAATAACGTGTAAACACTAAAGGAAAAATATTATTTTGATTGAATTTTTAATAATGTAGTTATTAATGTTTAATTTCGTAAAAACGTAAACATAAAAAATAAAATTACGATCATACCAAGCACCGAATATATAAGTAGGGTTTTACTCTATGTCAGCTGATGGCCTAATGGTCTAGTGGTTTGAGTAGGTCGGCTTTAGACTGTAAGGTCGGGAGTTCGAATCCCAATGAATTTCCTTTTTTATTTTTTGTACCGGGAATTTAAACTTATCAAAATTTCATTTAAACTTATTAAAATTTAATCTAATAAAAAAAATCAGATCTTTTTAGATATTTAAAAAAAACAATTAATTGATTATTGATTGGTATTAATAAAATAAGAAAGAAAATAGATCTGCTAGTGATTGATGTAGATATTAAATTTTTAATGTAGATATTTTGCTATAGAAACAAAAAAATTAAAACCAAAGTGCTGTAATGTAAAAAGCTTCTTGGAGTCTATTGTTTAATTTCTTTTAATATAATAGTATGATTGATTTTTTAATTAAAAATCCTCCACGAAATATTGTTTTTCATTATTGTTGTGGATTTTATATGTAAATAATCTTCCGGAAAATAATTTTTCTAAAAAAAACACCAAGTAAGTATTATCCAGCTATATTCTATCTACCACTAAAAAAACTAAATATAAATTATACATCCCGGTACAAAAAATGAAAAAAGAAGTTCATTGGGATTCGAACTCCCGACCTTGATTATCGAGTAAAATCCTACTTATATATTCGGTGCTCGATATGATCGTAATTTTATTTTTTATGTTCGCGTTTTTACGAAATTAAACATTAATAACTACATTATTACAAATCCAATCAAATTTATATTTTTCCTTTAGTGCTTACACGTTATTTTACACTGCAAAATTAATAGAAGTTTTCATTTAAATATTATTTTAAATTCAACTTTTGGCCTAATGTGTATTGGGATTTTACTGTGTAAAACGCCTTATGTCGAAATAGTCTATTGAATTATGGCCTTTTTTAGTTATTTAATTATACCGAGTATTACATGGTGTCTTCGATTACACCAAATAACATATTGTGTCTTTAAGCAGCATTAAAAATAAAGTTTACAGTGATTGTTTTTTCAAATAGAAATTAGCATAAATACTAGGAGATTTCCGAAGCGCGGATCTCTAAAAAACGTCATTACAAGATGTTTTCCATACAAATAAAAACAAGGTTTCACCATTTTTTTACAATCTAAAAAAAACTATTGGTTATTAATAAAAATTATATATTTTATTGAAGTTTTATGTCTTAATGGTTGTTGTGTTTCATAGTTTTAACAATAAAAAATGTGGTACTTGCATTAAATGTCTCTAACAAGGAATAAAATTTGTCTAAACTTTATTTTAGAAATGTTATATTCAAAAAGGTGTCTTTCTTCTTGTTGTGAAGGTGCAAGGGATTGTTTTTATATTTTTGTTTGTGTGTGTGTGTGTGTGTGTGTGTGTGTGTGTGTGTGTGTGTGTGTGTGTGTGTGTGTGTGTGTGTGTGTGTGTGTGTGTGTGTGTGTGTGTGTGTGTGTGTGTGTGTGTGTGTGTGTGTGTGTGTGTGTGTGTGTGTGTGTGTGTGTGTGTGTGTGTGTGTGTGTGTGTGTGTGTGTGTGTGTGTGTGTGTGTGTGTGTTTTGCGTTGTGGGAATAAAAGTCGGAGCATCTAAAAACAAAAAATCTTAACATTGATTAGAGTTTATTTTTTCGCAAACGCTTATTGGTTGAAAGTGAATTCTTTAGCATCATAATGCTATTAAAATTATTTACATTACACTACTTCTGTTTACCAATAGCAGGGTTTTTACCACCGTTAATTAATTATGGCGCTCAACGATCTTAAAATAAAAATGCTCGGGCCTTTTACCCAAATGAAAAAAATACACAAACACACTTTTTACAAAATAAGAAAGAAAAGTAAACACTAAACAATTATTTAAATATAATATCACCAAATTATAAATAAATATATTTTTTTTCTTTTTTACCTCCACTATATATAGATATATATATATATATATATAATATATATATTGTTTAAATTATTGTTTACAGAAGATTTACAGATGCGTGCTATGACAACAAACGGGTTTTGTGTAATAAAAAATTAAGATCAATCTATTTACCATTATTTATAATAAATAACTTATTATTAGTGTAATTATTAACCTTTTATGAATTAGATTTATTTTGCCAATAAACTTAAATATTAGAAAAAAATTTGAATGTAAAAAAATTAAATTGATGAGGAATTTTTCCGCGAATTTTAGTTTCAATAGTGATGTTTGTTAAAGTCGTAGCAAATTATAAAAATAAAAGATATTAAATATTTATGTTGGAAGCGATATTTTTTGTGATAAATAAGTTTTTGGATTAGCTGATTCCCCTTGACAATTTTCCTCTGAAAGTATTGGTGCACCACTTTTTTTAGATCGTGGGCCGGAACTGCGCAATTGATATTTTATGATAAATTTTGTACCTACCAAGGGAATTATTCTAAGATAAACTTATGTTTGAGTTATTTATCCACGCCTGCCTTCTTATTTTACAATTTTTGCATATCTGATTTTAAATATTTGTATATATGCTTTCTTTAATTAATAATATTCTTTTAATTTCAAAAAAGGCTTAATTGTAATCGCAAAAACGTTTGTTACCAAATGTATAGTTATAAGAACATTGGTAAAAAACTTACTACATACACA
>JASAMX010011641.1:0-23993 GCA_030248175.1 Microlaimidae sp. YZB2_3 | reverse complement strand
CTCAGCGCTCGACATTTATATAACTCTTTACAACTTTTAGGTGATGTTTCTAATAAATTTCAAAGACAATTTTTTAAAATTTTTTCGTGCTGTCGCACGATTTTTAATGTTATACCTTATAAAAGCAAAAAGAATAACTTAGCGCAAAGCGCAAAAAATTTTACCCATTTTTAAGGTCTTTTTTTACAGTATTTTGAAAATTTGGAGTACAACCCCCCTTTCGAAAAATTTGTATGGAGTACAACCCCCTCCTTCCGAAATCCTGGTTACACCCCTGTACTAAAACATGGCTTTTTATTCAATAAAATCTAGTATTGTCTTATACAAAAAACTACAATTAACAGACCTGTGCACGGTCTGAAAATACACCCCGCTTTATTGGAGAATTTGTCCCCCCGTTTTATTGCCCCCCCCCGCGGAAAAATGAAAAAGTACACAAAAATTATGACGCCATTTTTTTTCTATTATGACGCCATCGCAAAATTTTTGCAGTTTTGACCCTATTTTAATGCATTTTAAGCCATTTTCGTTTTTTTGTTCCTTTTTCTCTTCTTTTTTCTCTCCTGCTTGCCCCCCCCCCCGTTTGAAAATAGTTGCCCCCCCGGTGCCCCCCAATAAAACCCCCGGGGGCAGTGCACAGGTATGAATTAAACTTTTAATGGTTTAAAAGTATTTCGCTTCCGACATTGGACGCCACCTGACCCCCATCTAGGTTTCAAAATCTTCCACCCCGGGTCGACCTCCCTACAAAGCTAGGGGGGTTCGACCCATACATGGGCACGGGGGGGTTGGGGGGGGGGGTTAACCCCCCCAAATTCTGAGAAGTGGGGTTTAACCCCCCACTCAGAAGTGGTGGGGGAGAAAAAGTTAACCCCCCCAATTTTGGAAAAATGAAGAAAAAACATGTCTTTAAAATGACTTCTAACTGCCTCCAGACTTAAGTTTTGAGGTCAAAATAAATGTTTTAAGCAATAAAAAGCTCAAAAATGCAATAAAAAGGGCTTTTTGACCTAAAATTAGTGTTTTTTACCTATTTTTCCTTCAAAATCGAAAAACGATATGGGTAAAATGCACTCCAGAAAAAAAAACGATATGGGTATTTTGCGTTTCTCGGATTTTAACCCCCCCCCCAATTTGGGGTTTAACCCCCCCCCACTCCGGACCAACTTGCCCATGTATGGTGCGACCCCCCCTAGGATCCTGCTTCGGGATTTTGAAATGTCATTTACCCGGGGTAAACACCCCCCCCCCTTCTAGCTTCGGTGACCGTGTTTATCTGAAGATAATATGAATAAATAGGGGAGTTTTAAAGCGGTGTACATATGAATTTTGAAGGGGGTATAATGTTTTGTGTTGGGAAGGTTGGAGGAGGTCCAAAACCATGCATTAAAATGCTTTTTAAATAAAATATTCCTTTTAAAATATTTTTAAGTGTTATTACACTTACTCAACATGAACGGCTTCCAAATCGGATCTTAGTAAACGTTTTAACTCTTTTTCTAATTCTGGAGCATCCATATACTAAAATTAGAACACAAAAATTAAACCAGGGGTCGCATTCTGAAGAAACACTATATTTACCTCAATAAATCCATTTCAATGAAAATACAAAAAATAAATATAGAATGTAAATAAATAAACATGCTGCATATGGGACAGAAAATGATAGCAAGGATTTTTTTCTCGCGCCGCAAAACCACCTCGCGCAAAAAAATTAGTCAATGCGCGTATTTTATTTTTTATTAAATTAATCCTACGGAAGTAAATATTTATCGACCTCTTGAGTAAGATAAATTCTTATTTTTAATACAATAGAAAAAATTTAACCCGATTTTAACCTACGTTAAATTGATTTTTTAATCCTTGAATCCTTAAGCACGTAAAAAAAATGAAAATTGAATCTTTAAGCACGTAAAAAAAGTTATCCCGAGATAACTTTTAACCGCGCGTCAGTATGCGACCCCAGGTTTGTACGCACAAAAATTACACTACTAGTTTTATTGTGCTCTTTAAATGCAAGAAGTAAAAAAAAGAAGCATTACCTAACAATTTTTGGAATTTAAAAACCGTTTTAACAGTAAACAAGATTTCGGCAAGAGTCACATTTGTAATTACATTGAAATTATACGAAAAACTATCCATTATTACTATTTTACATTAAACTTTTTTAACTGTCGATACATTTAAATTTTGTAAACAAAAGTAAACTATTGAATTACAACAATACAATCTAAATTGTTACTTTTTTTCTTAAAGTTTTTCTAAATCGACGTTTTCTGACATTTTTTAAAGGCGGTGTTACTAAAAAAACAAAATAATTACTATTTTAATGAAGCAAAAAATAACATAAAAAACTTTGAAGGACTTCCGAATTCCGATCTCGATTTTCTAAAGCCCTTTGTAAATTTGGTGGCTGATATTGTCTTCGACAAAAATCAAGCACTTTTTAAATTTTTTTTTCTAATAAAAGACAACAGATTTTATACCTTATTCAAAAACAGTTTAAAATCCTCGCTAAGTGGCAGTTTGGAAAATGACGAAAATGATTTTTTTGGTGTTTTTTTTAATTTTATGACTAGAAAGTAAAATAACGGAAAACGAAAAAAGTCGGTAAATCGAATTTTGTTGTATATCAACAAGTCCGTAGCCAGGGGGGGGATTGGGGGGATTAATCCCCCCCTCAAATTCTGGGAAGGCAAAAAATTTCGTAAGGGTCCCCCCTTTGGTTTTTTTAAAAATTTAGAAAAAAATTTTTTTTTTCCAAATCACTCTGTAATGTATTAAAGCTATCTAAAATGCATTATTTAAAGTGATTTAGGATTTAGGTTCATAAAAGCTCTTATTTATAAAAAAGGAATTATTTCGTAAAATAAGTAGTATTTCGTAGAAATCGTAAAGGAATTCGCAACAAGCACAAAAAGAAGAGCAAATTTTAGATATTAATAACTGAAGCATTTACTATAAAGACTTTTTATTTTTAGAAAACGTTTGTTCTTTTTTATTAAAATAGTAATAAAATACCTAAAACTATTTTATTTTGTTGTATTTATTTAAAAAAACAACTGAAAATAAATAAAGATTCAGTACTTAAATTTAGGTTTCCTGATGCCTTTTAAAAGCTTAAAATTAAAAAACTTTCCACCCCGGGGGGCATTCTGCCCCCCGGACCCCCTGACAAGGAGCTCTGCCCCTTGACCTCGCTGGGGGCTCCCGCCCCCCAGACCCCCCTTGTGGGCCCCTACAAACCACCTTCCAAAAAATCCCCCCCTCAATTCAAATCCTGGCTACGGCCCTGATCAATTCTCAGCTGCATTTTCTTACTTGTTATTTTTTATTTTTAAATTTTCAATTTACACAATTTAAGTAATTATTATAAAATCTTTTAAAAAAAACAAACGAAATAAATAATTGTCGGATGGAAAAGAAACTGATTTGAGAGTGTCAGTGGAGGGAGTTGAGTGGATACCGATACTGACATACAAAAAATTGTTTACTTCTTTTTATAGTAGCTTCATTTAGTCTATCTAGATTAAAGGAGCACTGTGACAAATCAAGCTCCTATGGCGCCAGGAATGAACTATTCTGTTAATATTTGGACGATCGGGCTGAATTGTAGAAAACGATATAGCGTTTCTGCCAAAAAACTTACATTTTATCCAATTTTGAAGCAGATATGTTTTGGATTAAAAGAGCAATCCGTTCAAAGCACCACCAGACGTTTTTATGTCGCCCGGAAAAGACTGCTCACTTAAGGTAGAACACCACAGTTATGATTTTTACTAAAAGTTAGATATTAACTTAGATATTAATTTTTTGTCTGACAAAACTATAGTGCGATCGAAAGCTCAGATTATGATGTATCTAACGGTAATAGCTTCATCGTTTACCGAACATTCTATTTCGAGATATAATTTGATGAATTTAAAGCTCAAAAAAGTTTTTGGCTATTTAAAAAATTTGATTCGCTCAGTTATTTCTGCAATTTTACAGAATGTTAACGAAAAATAGGGGGCAACTTTTAGATGTGGTTTGAAGTAAAATGTAATTTAAAATTTTAAGAAAATTAAAAAAATCGATGTTTTTTAAAAAAATAAAATTAAAAAAATCAAAATCCTAAATTAGTTTTTTAATCAAATACAATTCAAAGTATTGATTAGACTTGTGTCTAACTATTTCCAAACTTTCATTAAAATCTGAGCGAATCAAATTTTTTAATTTTCATTTAATTTTTTTTTTTGATTTGACGCCGAGAAACTACATTTCAAAACGTTTGTTTAGAAGTATCTTTTAAGAGAGTGATCTCAGATGGGCCAGTAGCCGAGTGGTTAGAGCGTCGGATTCGGATCCTCAGACCCGTAGGTTCGAGTCTCCCGCAGGTAATATTTTTAACGTCAATTAACGTTGAAAAATAACTTTTAAATTAAAAAAAAGTGTTCTTTATTCAAGATACGCAAATAAAAAACGAAAAAATAGAATATTTTTGGTAATGAATTTTATTATAATACAGATACAATGTATTTTTGGCATGTATTTTATTGGTGTCATATAATGATTGTGGACGATAACAATTTTTTTAAGAAAAATGAATGTCAAAAATTGAATGAGCAGATCAAATTACGTTGGTAAAAATTAATTGGAAAAAATCTGCCGTCAAAATCTAAAACATGACTTAAAATTAGTGTGTAAATTAATTGGCACGAACGCTACATCATTTTCAAATTTCAGCCCTATCGGTCAAGTATTAAATGAGTGTAGTTCATTCCGGGCGCCATAATAGTTGACAGCGGGCTTTTAAAGGTGCAGTACCGAGTCAAACTTTTTGTCTTCGATTTTAATGATTTTTTTAAAAACGTTACCACTGTCCTTAATAGCCTACAAAATGTTTTTTTCAAAAAAAAATTTGTTTGGTGGTGCAGGAGATATGGTTTCCCCCCCCCCAAAAAAATCGCGTTTTTTTCAAAATTCTGTACTTGAAAAATTTCTTAATGAGTATAAGATTTTAAGTTATAAAAGTTTTACTAAAAGAAAGCGGCTATTTTCTACTTTAATTTAATACCTTGATTGTTAGGATTGAAGCAGTATTTCGCGAGATATTGGGTTTCCCGTACAAAAACCCGCGATTTTTTCGCTAAAAATACGAAATGTAGTTAAAAATTGGGCAAACTTAATCAAATCACTGCCGTCTGGTGTTTTAACGAAAAAATCAAGGGTTTTTTTGTACGGGAAACGCAATATCTCGACAAATACTGCACAAATCTTAATAATCAAGGTAAAGTCAAATTAAATTAAAGTAGAAAGTAGCCGCTTTTTTCAATAAAATTTTTATAACTTAAAATTTTATACTCATTGAGAAATCTTTTAAGTACAGAATTTTAAAAAAACGCCAGTTTTGGCGGTCATATTGATATTTCCTATCCATAAAGATATTTAATTATAGCGAAAAAATATGTGTGGCCTATTGAGGGCAAGGTTAAATAATAATTGACACCTTAGGTTAAATACGAAAAAAAAATCTTAAGCATTTTAAATTTTTTAGATTACGTGGAGGGTGTAGGAGGAGAGGGATCAGGGCCGGTAAGCAATAGTACAGTCCATACATGAGCATGGACCGGCAGGCTAGGGGGGTTGTGGCTACCTCAGGTAAATGGCCCTTTGAAAGCTAGGAGGGGGAGGGAAGGGAAAATTTCAAAACTTCGGGGGGGGGAGAGGGGCTTCTAGATATTTTTCCAAGGGGGTCCGAAATTTCAAGGCTAGGGAGGCGGACCCCACCCTACCCTCCTCCCTATGCATATTCATAGGTGAGCACGGTCGGGGAAGCTAGGGGGGTGGTCCGGGGTAAATCGAATTTTGAATTCTAGGAGGGGGGGTCCCAGGGGGGTCCGGACCCCCGCCCCTAGCTTTTTAGGGGGGGGTCGACCCGGGGTTCGAAATTTTTAACTCTAGAGGGGGGTCAGGTGGGGTTCGGTGTCCAAAGCAAAACAGTTTTAAACCATAATAACTTTAATAATTGTTCTTTGTATAGGATAATACTACATTTTATTGAATAAAAAGCCATATTCATGTATAAAAAGGGTGTAAAAGCATGAATATGTGATGAAAATTCACGTTTTTGGAAAAAAAGGTACCTAAAATTTTCCCGAGGGGGAAGGGGGGTCAGATTTCAAAGAGGGGGGTCAGGGGTAAAAAATTCGGAAATTTGGGGGGAGGGGGGCCCCCTAGATTTTCGTCTAGGGGGGGTCCCAAAATTTCAAGGCTAGGAGGGGTGGACCCCACCATGCCCCCTCTTTTTCACCTATGGGTACAGTCCAAAATATAAATTGGACTATGAGTGGGGAAAGAGCAGAGAGGAAGGCGTACTTCTACATGGCCGTAGCCAGGGGGAGGGAACTAGGGAACGTTCCCCCTGTCGTTTTCTAACAAGCACTAGATAGAACGAATTTCTTTGGAAATAAAATAGAATGCAACTTCAGACCTGTGCACTGCCCCCCGGGGTTAAAACGGGGGGGACCATTCCAAAATGGGGGGGGCACGGGGGGCAACTTTTTTGAAACGGGGGGGCAATAAAACGGGGGGGCAAGCAGGGGGGAAAGAAAAAAAAAGAGAAAAAAAGAAGGAAAAAAAGGGAAAAAAAGGGACAAAAAAGCGAAAATAAGGTAAAAATAGGTCTAAAATGGCTGAAAATACATTGAAATATGCTAAAAACTGCGAAAAATTCGCGATGATGGCGTCATCATAGGTCAAAAATGGCGTCATAATTTTAGGGTACTTTTTCATTTTTTGGCGGGGGGCAATAAAACGGGGGGCAAATCCTCCAATAAAACGGGGGGTATTTCCTGACCGTGCACAAGTCTGCAATTTTGGCTGAAGGGCGCATAGCTCCCCAACTGTCGCAAAATCCTGACTACGGCCTTGTTTTCTGGTTCATTTTATTTTTTTTTATTTTTAACGGTGAAGTAGGCAGTTTTAATTAAATTAAAATAACTAAAATATATTACATTAGATAAATATTACATTTAAAAAACGATTATTATTATGCTATACTAACTTCCGTGAGGATACTGCCACTGTTTGTCCTTTTTCTGTCCAGTTATAGGTTCAGGCTGCTGCGTTTCGTGATCGGACACATTTTCGGTATCGGATGTACAAACTAATACCTGAACAGTATTATGACTATTGTAGCTGGAAATAAACAGGAGGAGGGGTAAATTTAGGTCCATAGATGAACTCGGTCAAAAAGCTAGGGGGGGTGTTTACCCCGGGTAAATGACATTTCAAAATCTAAAGGGGGCCTAGGGGGAGGGTCGAACCCCCTAGCTTTCTAGGGGGGTCGACCCGGGGTGGAAAATTTTGAAAACTAGAGGGGGAGTTAGGTGGGGTCCAATTTCCGAAACAAAATACTTTTAAATCATTAAATGTTTAATAATAGTTTTTTATAAGATAATACCACATTTTATTGAATAAAACGCGATATTTCGGTAAAAAGGGTGTAAAAACATGAATTTGTGTTAAAAATTCACGTTTTTGGAAGAAAATATAGTATAAAAATGGCTAACGGTAATTCCTATGGACCATGGACCAACATGGACCCAACATGGACCCGCCCATGAGGGGTGAAACACTCACTTTAACAATGCAAAACAATATAAAGTTGTTAGTTTTAACTTTTAAACGGCTTAGGCTAACGCTTAGGATGATACTAAGCCTAAGTCTGAGGTGCACTAACAACTTTACATTGTTTTGTAATGTTAAAGTGAGTCTTTCACCCCTCATGGGGCGGGTCCATGTTGGGTCCATATTGGTCCATGTGAATTACCGTTAGCTATAAAAATAGTACTTAAAAAATTTTCTCGAGAGGGGAGAGGGGGTCAGATTTCAAAATCTAGTGGGGAGCTCAGGGGTAAAAAATTCAAAATTTTGGGGGGGGGGGCTGGATTTTTTTCTAGGGGGGCCCCAAAATTTCGAGGCTAAGAGGTTGGACCCCACCCTACCACGCGCCCTTGTTCATCTATAATTAGGTCTACCACCCATACGTATCCTCAAATTATTTTGGGCCAAACCTATAAAAAATTTAAGAGACCTTTTTTACCCAAGTTTTTAAAATTTTTTTACCATGACTCTTTTCCTTCTAGAATCTTAGATTTTACATTCCTGCTATCGCTCAAAAAAAAAATTTTAAAAGTACAATGTTTTTCTTTTTTCTTTCTAAAACGCAAATATTTAACACAAAACACTCTATTTTTAAATCCTATTTATAACTCCATAACATGTATTATCCTTAAAAATCAATTATGGTTTGCAATTGTTTATCTTCGGCCATCGTAGGGTAACTGACTTAATTTCGGCCACCAATTTAGGGTGTTAGAAAATTGGCTTATTTTTAAAACACAAAAGAATTAGCACAAAAGTAACTGGATTAATGTTGAATAAAGTGTTTTTGCAAAAGGTTTTTTTATTTTTGTTATTCTACATTATCAACATTTTCATACAAAAAGTGAATTTTTTGTGATTTTCCTAATTTTTGCTTTGTGTTTAAACTGCATCAAATTTAGAACGAAGCAATATATAACCTTAAAATATCTTCTATTTAAGGCTCAAAGTTGTTAATTTTCATGTTTTGATATTTTCTTCAAAATCATTTTACAATGCGTTTAACTAACTGCGCATTTTAAGATTCCGTTAATTTCGGCCACCTGAAAATTTAGGTAAAAGAACCTGCCGTTTTGTGCTGTTTTTAAATATCATTGTACTACCGTATTTATAAAAATTTTTTTGCTCGTTTGACTTTGTTTTGACATTTTTTAAGCCAAAAATAAAAATTGAACAAAAAATACGAATTATTACAACTTGTTTTTTTTTTAGGTTTTCACATAATTATTTTAAGTCTTGCTAATAGCTATTAAAGTTCGCAAACGGGAAAAAATAAGTTATATGTACCAAGAACAATACCTAAGGGTAAATTTGCAACCTTTAGAAATTTTTATTGTTTGTTTACGCAATAGTTATGGACAGTTTTTTGTAGGTGGCCGAAATAAATGGCACGCGCCTTAACTTTGGCCACTTTAAAAAAACTTTGGCCACCTTCACTGATTTTTAACTGTAACAGAAATATTCAAATTTTGCACTGGAATAACAAATATAGCTATTGTTTGATTTTTAGGCCAAATTTTGGCTTGATTGAAAAAGCCAGAAAAAACCTATTCAAAAAAATAAAAAAAGGTGGCCGAAATTAAGTCAGTTACCCTACCTCCACCTAGTTTTAAATATGCCATTTCCCCGAGGTAAAGATCCTCACCTATTTCCTTAACAATAATTTGTTAATATTGTGTTAAAACAGAAAAAAACGTTGAAAATGTAAAAACGAACGAAATTATTAAATAAAAATGTATTATTTTGTTAGTATCTACTAGGATATTAAACAATAAAAATAAAATAAAAACAAGATAAAAACAAGCCCGGCTTTTTGGTTAAATTATTGTTGTTGGTTTGGTATTAATCTTTTTTTTAAATCTAACTAACCTGTGAAACATTGCTGACTTTGTAGAAGTTTTTCTTGTCCAGCGTTTTTAATGCTTCAATTATACAAGGCAAATCAAGTAGCTACAAACACAAAACATATAGCGGAATGAATAGAAAACGAAGGTCAATTCAGCGGAACAATTATTGTAGATTGTTCTAGCAGTAGAAGTGTCTGTAACTCAGATCCTGTGAAAAAGGCCTTTTTCTAACATGATTAATTTTTTTTACTTACGCAGGTAGAATACTTTACATTTTTTAAACAGAAACTTCTGATTTCCAATAATATTTTGAGCTTTTTTTTACCTTATTTCTCATGTTTGCCGTTTTATTTTTTTTTCTTCACTGCATCTGTGTTTTGAAAATAATTGCCCCTGTGCTTACCCCCTTTTGAAATCGCACCCCCCCTCTCATCACAACCCGGAAGCGGATATTGCAATGGTTTGCACATCAAACATTTTTACATCCTAATTTAGTTTAAACTCTTTAAGGCTTGATTTTTACTATAGGTTTTTGGAAGGGGCGGGGGGGGAGGGGTAGAGAGATCCACTTCCCCTTCCCCTAGAAAAAATCAAGGGCCCTACCTCCACCCCAGAGCTCAAAGCGTTCCGGCCTGATCCTCCCTCCCAACCAATTTACAAGTATAATTTTTATTTACTGTTAAAACACGGTTTTTTAGTATATTTAACTCAATATTACACCTAAAAAATCTTAAATTACTGATTTAAAAAAAACTTCGGTTTAAAAATCGGACCCTTCTGGCTCTGGACCCCCCTAAATTAGAAATCCCGCACTTTGGGTCGACCCCGACCCCCCAAAAAAGTCAGAGGGATCTGGACCCCCTCGACCACTCCTCCCCTTTCCCTAAAAAATTTTGACCTTCCACCCAGGTGTGGATCCCCACCCACCCCCTAGCGGAAAGACCTCGGAATGGGTGAACACTGCATGCAGTGAACACTCTAGCGGTAAAGGTGGCCAACGTTTTTAATGTTGGACAAATAGTCTCAAACATAGGGGTGAAATTTTTTCGCCCCTCCTGGCTTGTCTTAGCGCATGTCCTTTGCATAATCTGCATAGGGAAGATAAGTTTCAGGTAATGCAACAACAACAAAAACCCCTCAGCAAACCTGACCAAAAAACCTATGGTTATTACCATTAAATTCATAAAAAAATTAAACGGTTGTTATTATGCTTACTTTTCCTCTGAGAATTTTTTTATTGACTTTGACCTTTGCATGCCTCATATCACTTTCAAAATTAATGAACAGTTTTCCAGTTATTTCTACACCTCCCGTTTTTCCAAGAAGCTCCCGTATTTCCAGGGCTTGTTCCTGCAATAGTAATTTTGTTGAGTATTAGAAAAAAAGTTTGTTTTTTTTTGCTTGAACAAAAAGACCTACTGGCAAGCAAAAATATTAATCATAGGTGAGAACGGTCAGGCTGGGAAGCTAGGGGGGGTGGTTTGGTTACCCGGGGTAAATAGAATTTTGAATTCTAGAAGGGGGGTCTCAGTGGGGTCCGGACCCCCTCTAGCTTTTTAGGGGGGTCGACCTGGGGTGCAAAGTTTTGAAATCTAGAGGGGGGTCAGGTGGGGTCCGGTGTCCAAAGTGAAATATTTAAACCACAATAACTTTAATAATTGTTCTTTTTATAAGATAATACTACATTTTATTGAATAAAAAGCGATATTCTGGGATAAAAAGGGTGTAAAAGCATGAATATGTGATGAAAATTCACGTTTTTAGAAGAAAATTTAGTATAAAAAAAGTACCTAAAATTTTCTCGAGGCGGGAAGGGGGGGGGTCAGATTTCAAATTCTAGAGGGGAGTCAGGGGTAAAAAATTGGGAAATTTGGGGGGAGGGGGCCTAGAGGGGGTCCGATAAGGGAGTCCTTTATTTTTTCCCTAAAATTTTTCAGTTGATTGTTGATAACTATAAATAAACTTAGCATATCATAATCTGCTTTTAAAAAATCAGGTATGTAGTTTTAAATCCTTTTTTAGGACTGTCAAGTATTTTAAAGTTTATTTCAGATAAAATAGTGTCATGGTCTGATTTTGAAAAACTGGGCGCAATAGTGACATTATTGAAAATTTCTCTATCGTTTGTGAACAAAAGATCCAGATAATTTTTTTCACAAGTTGGTTGTGAAACAAGCTGGTACATACCTAGCTCAATAAAAAACTCAAACCAATTATTTTTATTTTGCGTGTTTGAAATTAGTTTATCTGTAGAACAATCTACCCCTGGCAGATTAAAATCTCCAGTTAAAACAATGGTTCCTACAAAGTTTTCTGTTAAATTCCTGATTAGCTCAAATATTAGATTGTCTTTTTCTTTGCTAGTACTAGGTTCTCTGTAAATACCAATAAATCACAGTTTAGATGACTTTTGTATAATAATGTCAACCACTACTAGTTCTACTGCATCGTACTTTTCATCTATTTCAAATTCAACTACTCTAAAAAAATTTTTAATTAATAGGACTATTCTACCCCCTCGTCGCTGCTGTTGATCCCTTTGATAAACATTAAATTCTCTATTTTTGGTTATCATTTCATTAGTAGTTGTTTCAGTGAGCCATGTTTCACAAATAAAGCAGATATCAACAATACCAAAGTTAAAATCATCACCTGAAATCAGAACATCAAGCTCGTCTAAGGAGTTAGCAAGGCTTCTTGCATTCATACACAAAATTTTTATACTAGGTATAAGCTTTAGTGTACTACAGTGATAATTAAGTCGCATAATTTCCTATTTTGAAAGTTTGGAGGCAGTTAGAAGTCATTTTAAAGACATTTTTTTTTTCATTTTTCCAAAATTGGGGAGAGGGGTGTTAACTTTTTCTCCCCCCCCCCAATTCTGAGTGGGGGGGGGGAATTAAACCCTGCTTCTCAGAATTTGGGGGGGGGGGTTAACCCCCCAACCCCCCCTCCCGTGCCCATGTATGCCTACAACCCCCTTTTGAAAAATTTGTATTGAGTAGAACCAGGAACCACCCTCCCTTTCCGAAATCTTGGCTACGCCTCTGGGCCCGAATTCACAAAGCGGGGTAAACACGGTGCAAACACCGTGTTAGTGTATTCGGTGTAAGCACCGTGTAAACTACGGTATTTTTGGGTGCTAGCATGGTGTTAGTTAATCCGGACAAGTTACAGAAGGTTTCGCGGCTAATTTTATTTTTTTTTTGTTCGAAAAATTCCTTGTTTAACATATATTTACAATATTTTGTTCTGCCAGTTTTTACACAAATTTGCAATTATTTAATAGAGATTTAAAAGTTTATCAGTTTTTTTATACAAATAATTCCTCTAAATTTTGCTTTTTATATCTTTTTTTATCGTTTCATGAAATTTTAACAGACTTAGCCCCAGGTTTCCCGAAACCTACTGTAATTTTTCTGGATTAACTAACACCGAGCTAGCACGAAGATTATCCCTCTTTGTGAATTCCGGCCCAGAGTAGCAAGTATGTTTTGTTTTCCCCAAGTTTATATTTGCAAAACATGTCTTTAGTAGTAGTACGAGTATCTTATATGTAAAACCGACATTCTTCAAGTATAAGGCTAACAGGAGAAAACTCCGCAGCTGACTCCGCAGCGGAGTTTAAGCCTACGCCTTCCTAAGCCTAAGCAAAGCCTAAACACAACCTAAACTTTCTTCGCGCAGCTATTTGTTAAAGTTTAGGTTGTTTTTAAGGCTTTGCTTAGGCTTAGGGACGCATAGCCTTAAGCTTAAAAAAAGGTTATTTCACTCCAGGTAACTCCGCTGCGGAGTTTTCTCCTGTTAGCCAAGTATAATCCATTTAATTACATGGACTACTTTAGGTATAGACGAACTAACAGTTTAAATCCCTTATTTTTCATAAAAATTATTGTAAGAATGCTTATAAATGACCTGATCGTAAACTGTAGACCCTAGTTTCCCTAAGCAACCTAAGCAAAACCTAAAAATCAAGCCAAATTTAAACTTTAGTTTGATTTTAAGGTTTTGCTTAGGCTGCTTAGGGAAACAAAGGTCTACACTCCGCGATTCAGGTTGCTTATTAGTTTTATCTTGACAAAATTTTTAAGTTTATGTGTTTTTCTTAAGATTTATCAAAAAAACTATTTATTTTAATTAATTGTACTTGAAAAATAAGGGATTTAAACTGTTAGTTCGTCTATACCTAAAGTAGTTCATGTAATTAAATGGGTTATACTTGAAGAATGCCGTAAAACCTTACACTTACTTATGATCTACCAACTGCAGCTGCCAGTTTTTTTTTGTGCGAATAAGTAAATAAAAAAATCACAGTTACCACCACGCACAGAGAGTGTAAATGGTTTAGGATGTGCATTTTCATGCATGTAGCTCCAAAAAGATAAATATATCAATGCAATATTGGTATAAAACACAGCATAACTCAGCTTTATAAACTTTATAAAAAAGAAACCCCCGAAACTTCAAAAAGTTTTTTTTTAATTTGGTGTTTAATTAAGCAAACACTAAAAAAAGGGGCCGGTTATAACACTAGGTTTGGTTTGGTTTGGTTACTAAGGCACCCAGTTATCGACCAAGTCCGAGATTCACAAAGCAGGGTTTGTCCTGTGTTCGTTAATCCCGGATTAAGTCCGTACCAATTACGGTGTAATCCCGGACTAAGTAACACTAAATTAGTACGAGATTACACCGTAATTAGTCCGGACTTAATCCGGGATTAATTAACACTGTGCTACCAGGGAATAACCCCGCTTTGTGAATCTTAACCTAAACGATTAATTTTCTGTGGTTATTAATGCAGGTTGTCAGACCTGTGCACTAGCACTGCCCCCCGGGGTTATAACGGGGGGGGCAATTTTAAAACGGGGGGCACGGGGGGCAACTTTTTTTAAATGGGGCAATAAAACGGGGGGGAAAGCAGGGGGGAAAGAAAAACAAGGAGAAAAAAAGGAAAAAAGAAAGGAAAATGGAAAAAAGGGACAAAAAAAGCGAAAGTAAGGTAAAAATAGGTCTAAAATGGTTTAAAATCCATTAAATAGGCTTAAATTTGCAAAAAAATTTGCGATGATGGAGTCATAATAATAAATAGGTAAAAAATGGCGTCATAATTTTTGGGTACTTTTACATTCTTCCGCGGGGGGGGGGGCAATAAAACGGGGGGAGGGGGAAAAATCCTCCAATAAAGCGGGGGGTCATTTTCAAACCGTGCACCGGTCTGGGTTGTAATTATTAAGCTCACTTGAATCTTGATGTTGATGATCTTAAAAAATACTCACAATAGGAAGCCGCAGAATAAAATAATTTTCATGTGAAAAATCGTCTGAAGATCCTTCAGCGTTTCTTCGTGATCCAGTTGATGGTTTTGGTTGCATCTTTTAGGTATACGATTGTTTATAAAAACTTAATTTATGTTTTAATTATTTTATTTAGGCCAATTATGCAAGGCCATGCGCAAGGCGAGGCGAACAAAACACTCGAACTCGACACTCGACACTCCATGAAAAGTAAACTTTGACAACATGGAAAACAGATGCTTAGACTGACTGCGAAAAGATCGAAACTGTGTTTGTTAGAAGTGTCGAACACAATATGGTTTTTTTTTAAATACAGGATTAACAAATGATAAGTGAGAAGTACTAAATAGTGATTTTCTGAAGCTAGCTTTAGGTAAAGTTGGTAGTTCTAATATTGTTAAAGAGGACAATCGAAAGAATAAATGCTATGATAGAAACAGGTTTTGTCTTTCTGCTGCGGGGGGTTTGTTTTTGTATAGAAAAACCATGGGAAAATTCACCATAGGCCAAAATCACCATAAACATTACAAAATCACTATAAAATGGTGTCAATTTACCATAAATATAATGCGTTTGTAATATTCCCTTTAAATTTTGACACCTAGAAAATACAAATATAATTTATCTTGATAAAATTTAGCTTGATTTTAGATCTAAGTTTAGGCATAGGATAAAATAGAACATTTTTTAATGTTTTTATGATTAAAACTAAGTTTTTTAAAAAATCTTAGTTAACAAACGCATTTCTTAATGTTAGGGTGAGTTAAAACTGCTTCACGGTGAATATTTCCATTGGGATTTAACAATACTTTTATGGTGATTTTATACGTCACAGCTGCGGGTGTGCATTTCCGAAAAATTTCATTTGATCTACACTTTTGTTTTGTAATAATAAACGCTAAAAAAATCAGTTTTTTTTAATAGAGTCAGTTATACAGTGCTATAAATAATTAAGATATTTGCATTTTTGATTACTAGGATCCAAAAAACGTTTACAGTTTATTTTTTATTTGATGATAACAATTTTTAAACAAAAAAATTCAAATTTTTATTATAAGCATAAAAACTTTTTAATCTAAGGTTTTTTGCCAATTTTCACTTTTTCAATTTTGAAATCAAGTTCCACCGCGCTGAAAGTATTTACACAAATGTAGTGTCTAAATTTGTGACTTGTGAGACGTACTTTAATCGGCGCTTATATAGCATAGAAAATTAGTGGAAATATGTAACTACGTTGTTCACACGAATTAGTGCCTAAATTTGATTTGCGTAAATTAGTGAGTTGCCTATCGGGGATTTTTTTTGTTACAATCACAGTTCTATAACTGATGTGTTTGTTTTACTTTGGGCGCGTCGTAGAGAGGTCCCCAGTTGGATAACGCCTTAAATAGAGCGCTCCAATTAAACTTTGACCTAATTAAACACCAACATATATTTTTTCCCAAATAAGGCGTGTCCCGCCCCAATCGGGACCTTAAATTGTGTTTAAGCAATATGTAGTAATATAATTTAAATTTTCATAGATTTTAGTATTACATTATTATTTTAGATTAAACCAATAAAATCTTTCTGGAAAAAAAAACCCTATAAATTTCTAAAAACACACCAATGATCAATCTTTTACTAAATCTTATTACTTTTTTTATTTTTCCAAACTTTAAAATATTAAATAACGTTTTTTATTGATTTAAGGAAGAGTTAGACCAATTACCAAAAAAACCTGATTTTTGAATCTGCTACTTTTCAGTCCCGTTTCGTTTCAGTCAGGGAAAAAAATCACCGCGAGCTTCGTTTCAGTCTCGCTTCGTTTCAGTCCCGCTTCGTTTTAGTCCGGCTTCGTTTCAGTCCCGCTTCGTTTCAGTCCCGTTTCGTTTCATTACTGGCGGAAAATACGTTCATCAACTTGTATCATATTCCTGCGTGCAGTCTTTTTGTGCAAAATATTTGCATAATTAAAAAAATCAATTTACTCCCCTAAAATTTAGTAGGCATAGCCAGCTGTTGCTTTTGTTTTCCTTAAATCAACGATTTCAAACTTAAGTATAATAGCTTCAATTATGTTAAAAATTATTCTCTTTGCTTTTTTATGAACCTTTTTATTGTTTAAAAAACTAATTTATAAAAAGATTTTGGAAAAATAATCTATGGAATTACTTTTTAATTATTTATAAAATTTATAAAAAAAAAGAACGGACCTACGGAGTTCCGGGGAAGTCACTAAAGCCATATACATACATACGGGATTTACATACTTCGTGCAAAGTGTCCAAAAGACAGAAACAAAAAGTTCGATGTTGGGCAATCTGGCAGCGTTTTTTGCGTTTTTAAATCGATGAAAATGCCTCTAAAACACCTAAAATTAGAGTTTTTGTTTTGTCCTTTCGGCACTTTGGGTGAAGTATGAACCAGGCTTAATACTCACCACGGACAGACTATAATTTATAAATTAAAAAAAATAAATTAAATTGGTACTTTTACGAATCAAACTTCCAAATCGCCCGAGTATAAAACTTCACTTTAATAGTCAGCCGTTCAGGCTGAAGCTTGGAAATGTTGTAGACTTGGTATCAAAAAGACAAAACATAAAATTCAAATTCGACACTTTTTATAAAAAAAAAGAAGTCCGTTCTGAGTGATATAGGAGTTTGTTTTGTGAAAGTCCTCCAATATTAGTAAAAGAAACGCAGTGTTTTATGAAATAAATCCTTGGTAGGATTAAAAGTTAAAATAGAGCAGTAGCAGTATAAAAGTATAAAGGCATAAAAGCAAATTAAATGAAAAAAATATTTTATTAATGTTTTTATATTTTATTTTTAAAGTTTCTGAATTTATTGTTTTTTTGTGTGTCTGGAAAAACTTAAAAACAAAACAAAATAACTTCCAAAAAGAATTCTGCATATTTGCTTTCCACCATTCAGCTTTAGCACACTGCATTTGCAGATTTATATAATGCAAATCACAAAATCCAAAATATTCTCAAACAGGTTTATTATTGGAGTGGTGACACAAAATTCTATTCGTGAAGCAAGCGAAAATTTTTTAAATTTGTTTATTTCGGAAGGGAAAAACACAAAACCATTACCATGTTTGTTAAAAAAAATATAAATGTTATTATAACATATTTTCAGGCTTTTTTATTATTACCACAAATTCATTTTTAACTGAATTTAGATAAATACATTTTAGTTAATAATCAAGACTATAGTAGTTTTGTAGCAGTTTTACCTACAAACAAAAAATCTATCTCGCGTTAAATTAATAAATTAAGGTAAAATATATCTAACAGAATTCTGAAATATATACATACAACTGCGATTTCTAAGCACAGCATTATAGTGTAAAAACTGTATATTTTGCGAAAAACGCAAACAAAACTTTTGCCGACGCATAAACTTTATTTTATTAACATATATTTTGCTCTTGAAAACTGAAATCGACGCCTAAGCGAAAACTAAATATTAAGCAAAACTTTATCAAGGTAAATTTGTATTTATTGGTGTGGTTTTACATTAAAAAACTTATTTTTTTCTTAAACCTAAGCCAAACGAAATCAAGCATAACAATTAATCATTTCGGCGAAAATTCGCTATTTTAAAAATGCATTTACAAAATGCATACCAAATAACGAGTTTTTCGAAGACGAAATGTTTAAAAGATGAGCTTTCCGAAAACGAGATGCGGAATACGAGATGTTGAAAGAAGTAATGTGAAAGACGAAATTTCCGGACACCCGGAATAATATAGCTGTAAGAAGTGTCAGTAGAGTTTTAGGCCGTTAGCACTTTTGCGCCCCCCCCCATAATTATAACAAATAATTATTTATTATAACTAATTCATTTATTTTCACAAGATCTCGCTCATTTTTCTTTACGGCGTGTTTTTCCTTAGGATGCATTTTAAAAATATTATTGATGTTATAATAAAACTTACTCACATTAACTTTAAAAGAAAATTATTCAAATGCAATAGTCCAGATTATTCGCAGCCTTGTTTTATAAAAGGAAATAAACCAGAATAGCTGCGTAAAACAGCTTAACGTTTAAAAATTCAATTGAGTAAAGAACAGATGTGCACCTTTTAAAAACATGTGGTTTTCTTTTGAAAGTATTTGTGTGACTAGTTTTTTCTGAAGCGCTGAAAACTTTAATTTACTAACTAAACTCCGCTTTTTTCACCCTTTACACTAAATTTTATTAAATTTGGCTTATTGTGTTCGCTATTTGTATGATGGACGAATGATTTGCCTATGTGTAAAAACTTAATCTAGCATTATTTTAAAAGTTAATAAAGTTTATAGTATAAAAAATATTGTTTTCGTTATAATTTAAAAAAATAAACAAATCACTAATATAATATGTGACTGACTAATATGAATTTTTATGCAAATATGTTTTAAGCAGTAAAACCGTTTAGTTTTAATCAATTTTTAGCTTTAATTTTAATCAATAAGACTTTACGCATTTTTTATCGATCATTTTATCCCGTTATTATGTATTTTACAAAACAGTTCTTTCTTCTTATTTTTTAGTGTTATTTTGATAAAAATCGTGTCCTAATTCATCAATTTTTTAATTACAATTGATAAATTATGAAATGATAATTGATAATAAATGTCACAATATTAAAAAAATTATCTTAATGGAAACAATTAGAACTAAGAAAAATGCGAGTATTTTGTGACGTAGATATTTGTCAGCTGTTAGTTTAAAACGGAATCCAAATTAGTGATATTTTGGTTGAACAATTCTGAATTTTCAAAAAGAAATAAATTTTTTTTCCTGTGTTTCGCTTAAAGTGTAAAGCAAAAATAATAGTATTTTAATACTATAAATTAATAAAGTTGTAATCTTTTAAAAATGTGAAAGCTTAAAACAAAGGTGCAGTAACCCAAGCCTGGGTTTGTGATTAGTCATTTATTATACCGGTAAACCAATTTTCAAACATTTCTGGTGTTTTAAGCTGTCCAAGATGTTTTAATTTTTTTGATGCGTTTAAAACACACTGACACATTGCTGTTTAAAGGTGCTATCCTCTGAATGATTGAGATTACTATTCACTGAATTTAATGTATATAGATTAAACAATTTTGTGAAAAACAAAATACAAAAAAAATTATGGAATAATCAAAGTCTATCAAAAAATTACTGACACTATAAAAAGTTTTTATGTGAGTATATCCCGTTAACGCCACGATTGATTCAGACGGTACATTCTGTCAATATATAGGAAACATTAATTTTTATACACTAATAAATTTTTTGAATAAATCCAGTGTATTGTGTGTGAGCGAGATTTTTCTACACCTGACATTTTTTGCAGTCTCTTTCATTTTTAATCAGACTTTAAATAGTTTGTTTTCAGTGTTATAGCCGTACAATTTTGTCTTCTAACGTTCCCATAGATGTTTATGAGTGCATGAAGATAGTAATTTATCTATATAAATCCAATAAGGATTTATTGATTTAAAAAATATTTGAAACAGAATCAATATACTAGAGTTTGTTTGCTTACATGTCTCAGCAAACACTGAGTAACATTTCATTTTGATTGTGTTTATATGTTCAAAATATGAGACTATCATTTTAAACGGTTTTGTGCGTCGGCAAAAGTTTTGTTTGCGTTTTTCGCAAAATATACAGTTTTTACACTATAATGCTGTGCTTAGAAATCGCAGTTGTATGTATATATTTCAGAATTCTGTTAGATATATTTTACCTTAATATATTACTTTAACGCGAGATAGATTTTTTGTTTGTAGATAAAACTGCTACAAAACTACTATAGTCCTGATTATTAACTATAATGTATTTATCTAAGTTCAGTTAGAAATGAATTTGTGGTAATAAATAAAAAACCCTGAAAATATGTTATAATAAAATTAATTTTTTTTTAACAAACATGGCAATGGTTTTGTGTTTTGCCTTCCGAAATAAACAAATGTTAAAAAATTTTCGCTTGCTTCACGAATGGAATTTTGTGTCACCATTCCAATAATAAACCTGTTTAGGAATATTTTGGATTTTGTGATTTAGCATTATATAAATCTGCAAACGCAGTGTGCTAAAACTGAATGGTGGAAAAAAAATATGCAGAATTCTTTTTGGAAGTTATTTTGTTTTGTTTTTAAGTTTTTCCAGACTATTAGGTTAATAATAATACTATATAAAAAACTAAAATTATAATTAAATTACTTATTTTGTAAAACCTTTATGTGTTAATAAACATACAGCTTTTTTAAACAATAGTAGTTTTTGAGCGAGTAGTATTCTTAAACTTGTTTATAAGCTGATTATATTATTTTTAAAAGATATAGTTTTTGACTAATTTTTTAAACTTATGCATGTTGTATACAGCCCATTTAATTTGTGTAAGTAATTTTTTAATTTGTTATAGTAAACTTGTGAAAAATTTTGTTTGGTTTATCAGTTTGGCAAACAAATAAATAAGCGGGAACAATTATGTTAAATTTTTTTTGTTGCAACAAGTGGCTGCTTTTTTATTTAAGTGATAAACATGACGAAATGTGATTTTCAATCAAGCAAATTGTTTTAAAATAATTAAATGTCGTAAAATTATACTGTTAAGCATAAATATATCAAGCAAACATAACTGCATACATTGAAATATTATATTTATATAATGATTTATTGTTTTTCATGTGTATTTACGGCTAACTACACTTTTCTAATCGTTTGGTGTTATTTATTTATGAGATATATTGTCTCTTTGTGTTTACTTCTTTAGTTTTTTCGATGAAAGGTAAACTAAATTTTCGCTATGATCGTTCGCTCTCACAAAAAGCAATAATCTGCATATACTGCTAGATTTTCTGAAAACGAAAAAAAAGAGTGCGCACATATCGATTTTAATTAATCATACCGGCCTTTTGTTTTCGTCCTCTTTGGGGTCCTCGGGGATGATTCAATTCAATGCGAATTAAAAAAAAGTTTTTCTAAAGGAGCCCTAACGGTCTGCTTCTAAATGCATTAGAATCTCGTTATTTTAGGATTTAGGGTCGTTGGAACAGAAGAACTCAAAGCTGTAACTTAGAACCAAAAATAAGGAACTTGGAGCGGAAAACTAAAACGTATTACTAAGCCTAGGCCTAAGCCTCAAACTAATATCAAACTAGTTTTTTACTTCCGACTTCAAGTTCTTATTTTCGTGGCTTCAATCCTCATAATTTTCCGTCAGCTCCAACTTTTCTGGTGACGCTCTAGAAAAAAACCCGTACTCCTTAACTCCGAAATCTCCTTAACTTGATATAAAAAATTAGAATAAATAACACCGAATCACATTAAGTAAAAAAAAACATTCAATACAAATTTTAGTGTGTAATTCGACTTCCACTTACAAACACAAACATATTAAAATAAAACATATTTATTTGTCGTAAAAAAACTCACAGATGTTTTTGCAGAAAATATTTTTAAAGGTTTTTTATTCTGTTAACAGATCTGAAAGTTAAAAATTTTAGCCTGTTATCACCAGTTTTTTCACAAATGTGTTTACAATTAGTAAAATAAAGCAAATGTTTTCATATTACAGTCAAACAAATAACTAAAAAGTTGCAGCCATTTTTTTAGTTAAAATGATTTATGATTTTAAACAGCAAAAACAATATTTATTATTTTTACTGTACGCCCTTAAATAAGTTTTTTAAACTAAAAATGTACAGTTTTTTTTATTCCTGAGAATTGAAATAAGTTTTGTAACAAACACCATTTATAAAATAATATGCCTTAAGACAACAAGTGAATCAATTTTCTGAATTTTCAATTAATTGTTTAGAAATTTGCCTGGTTACGTGGAGCGATATTTTAAAGTTTATGTAGTCTTCAAAGAGTACAAAGAGTACAAAGTCTTACAAAGAGTCTTCAGACTAATAAATGACCTGTATATAATGTTAATTTTTTATTATTTTAAATATTACCCGTCAACGTTTTACTAAACGGTCCAGTAAGACAATATTTAAAATATTTTTATTAAACCCATAACACGCCACGCTTATTCGAAAACTATTAATCAAAAATCGAGTTTCTTTTGCATTAAATTTCGTTTCAAATTTCATAGCGTTTTCAATTAACAACTACGTTTTTGATAATTTTTTAACTAAAGATATTTAAAAGACTTCCAAAATAATCTGTCTTTGATTTGAGACATACACCAAAATTTCCATATCTAATTACTTTATTCGAGCGGTTCAAAAATTACTAAATTAAAAAAATCCTCTTGAAATCGTAAACTTAATTTTTGCAATAATATTTTAATTTTTATATTTATTTGGAAATGTGTTAATATAAACTAGCCCCGAAAAATGCTCTAAGAATAGAGCAGGAAAAAGGGGCGATTTTTTCTCGGGCGTATGTTTAGACAGAAAAGATGTGGACTAGTCTGAGATGGAGATTATGTGGACTATAGAAAATTTGCATTTGGTTTGGGCAGCTGCTCGCTAAATAAAAATTTCTACCATATGATAATGATTTGTTTATACATTGATCTAATCACACAGCACTTTTGCATTTTTTTTAGTTTGATGAAATGTCAATTGAAAAAATTATACTCACAGCAATCTTTGACAAGCGCGAAATCGCCACTTTTTCAATTTGAAGGTTATATTTGTATGTGTAAGAAACAACTATAAATTTGAAAAAGTGGCGATTTTACGCTTGTCAAAAATTGCTGTGAGTATAATTTTTTCAATTGACATTTCATCAAACTAAAAAAATGCAACAGTGCTTTGTGATTAGATCAATGTATAAACAAATCATTATCATATGGTAGAAATTTTTATTTAGCGAGCAGCTGCCCAAACCAAATGCAAATTTTCTATAGTCCACATAATCTCCATCTCAGACTAGTCCACATCTTTTCTGTCTAAACATACGCCCGGGGAAAAATCGCCCCTTTTTCCTGCTCTGTTCTTAGAGCATTTTTCAAGGCTAGTCTACCTCTTTTTTTGAATTAAATTAAAAAATAGCCTAATAAACTATAGTTTTAGCTGCGCAATGACATATGTTTATAATCATTCCGTTGCCGAGATATACTTTTTTAAATAAAAAATAATAATAATAAGATGATGAATTTAAATTTCAAAATTTACCCACGTTGTTTAATTATAGTTAGTGCGGTGCAGTGGCGCTCCAGACAAAGTTTACCTATGTTCTCTAAATATAGTTGGCGCGATGCCGTGCGCCAATGATTG
>JASAMX010011640.1:0-32590 GCA_030248175.1 Microlaimidae sp. YZB2_3 | reverse complement strand
CAAACATAATATAATTACAAATGCATTAAAACTACCAAAAATAGGACCAAAACCTAAACCAGCCCGCCGCCGAATTTCACTTCCATATATCTCAACCATCACACCAAAATTAAGAACAATTTTTCAAAAATATGACGTCGGAATAGTTTTTAAGAAATCAAACACCATTCACCAAGCAATAATGAGTAATAAAAATCAACATAATCCGAAAAACCTGAACACAAAGGAATTGTATACTGCCTTAATTGTACAGATTTCGATAATTTTTACATCGGTCAAACAATTCGAAAAATAAATACTAGGATGAAAGAACACAAAAAACCCAAACTCAGCGCTAAAACAACATAATACAGAAACCCAGCACAATATTGATTTAACAAACAATAAAATACTCGATAAATCCGCTTACATTACAAAAAAACGCTTTTCTGATGATTTATTAAAAAAAAGCTTTATTAATAAACTTAAACTCCAAATCGCGCTCGTTAAATACAGCCAAAACAGAAATACATCCCATGCTAATATCGGCTGCAAAAAAACACTTACCTAAGGAAATTCTTCAAATTTAACCAGTTTTTCATTTATTTTTCCTTGTTTTTTTGAAACACTACTCAGATTCATTATGTCTACTTTTCTCCTAATTATGACCACATTTATGTTTACATTAGAAATTCCTGAGTGATTTGATTTACTGACTTTATTGCCGTCCGCAAAGAAAGTCTGTGCACCGTTTTAATAAACAAATAAACCGAATAATGAACAATCATACATAAGTTGTCAATTAATATGATTCTGAGACAAAGAAATATATTACTATAGAGATGACCTTCTAAAAATCATAAAGTTTAATTTAAAGAAACTATTTGAAGCTTTAACATCCAATTAAGTTACATTCTACATCAACAACAGTGCTGATATAGGGTGGTAGGCGGTAATATGGAATATCCATGGCCGGCCCGCTTCAGCTTTAAAAAAAAAAAAGAAGTTAAATCCACGTCTTTTTCACGTCAATTTTGAAGAAATTAACCCCCATTTATTACAGAAAATTGTAGATCACGCCATATAAACGGTCAAATTTTTATAAATTTTTACAAACTTGAAAAAGGGGTAACATTTTCTCTGCATAGGAAATCTTTTCACTTATAAATGTGTAGTGTAAATTTTTTAGGGATTTAAAAAATTTTCGTTGCAATTTGGTTTTTAGTATATCAATTAATTCAACCAATTCATCGATACTATCTATTTGCAGTTTACAATCGTGGTATTTTTGCCTTATTAATACCCATATTAACTCTTTAAACAAACAGTCCTGTATTGCTAAATCTCGTTTGTCAAAAATCGCGATTTTCCATACTTAAAAAAATGTCCAGAGGAATTCCAAAAAAAAATTAGACGAGGTATTTACTTAAACATAAACAATATATACTCACCTGGCTAATGCGTTTTCCAGTGTTTCAAGTCTTTTTCCTAACCTAAAAAAGTATTTTTAAGAATATGTTAATCATAAATTATATAAATTTAAATATTCTGCACCTACATCAGCTGATTTCAATTTCAAAATAACATACTGTGATGGAAAATTTTAGAAAATGTGTCTGAAATGAGAGGTTGAAGGTAAGTTTAATCAACATTGGGACAGGGGTATTAAAATTTAAAAAAAAATCAATTTTACTGCAATAATCGTTTTTCTAAAATGCATTAAGGCCCTACGGGGTTTTTTGCGTTTCGTTTTGGTTTTAAACCAGAGATTAGAAACGCTGAATTTTGCTCAAAATGGCTTTTCTTTTTTTGAGATTTTTATTGTCTAAAACGCTTAATGATGCCCAGAGCAGCAAAACGCAATTTTAATCATGAGATAGCGTTAACACACCTTTTTCCCATAATCTAAAGTAAGGGTTTATTAATTATATGTTATATGAACATTGATTAAAATAAAGATATTCTCATATGACTTTCTTTTATACCGTTCATTTTACCAAACTCCCGTCTCGTGGGATTTGGAGGAAAATAATAGTGATGGGCAGCTCCGGTTCCGGGTTCCCGATGTTCCGAGCAAAAGTTTGTATTCCAGTTCCTGTTCCTGTTCCGGATTTTTGAAAAATCTCAATTACGGTTCTGGTTCCGGTTCCGGTGTTTCAGGGATTTCGCAGTTTGATATGCAGTTCCGGTTCCGGACTTCGAATGCTCCGGGCAAAACTTGGGATTCCGGTTCCGGTTGCTGTTCCAGATTTTTGGAAAATTTCAATTCCGGTTCCGGCTCCGAGTGTTCCGCAGTTCCGCCCATTACTAGCAAATAAACATGCTATTCAAAATCGTGCCTCCGTGTGAATGATTTGTTATTTATTATGTTATAAACCCACTCGATGAAAAACCATTGTGTAAGTTTAATAAAGTGTTGAGTAAATTTCAAAAAAATTGAATTGTTTTTTAACCATAGAACAAAAAATAAACGTCTAAGAACTATTACCTGACCAAAGTATTTCTCGAACCTTCTCTTTTATCCTTTAATTCAACACTACTGAAAGCAAAAAATTACACATTTATATTAAAAATCGTTTATACGTTAACTCATTTATAAGTCAAATATAAAAAGTGTGTTAGAAAAACTGTTTTGCAAGCAAATTTTTTTAATGTATAAATTTTGTTAATAACAAAAGAATAAGATGAAAACAATGTTTTGTACTTAAGCAGAATTTTAGCTAAGAGTGATATTGACACACAAATATGAATATTGTACACACAAATATTAATATTGTAAAAATCAATATCTGTGTTGCCAAGATTGATTTTTACAACTAGCTCTAACTATTTAATTTTTTCGGTATATTTTTATATAAATTATTACTTCGAATATTTGTAATTTATTTTGTATCTGATCCTAAATATCACTGTGTATTGAAAAATATTTACAGACAGGTTTAGTTAAAAACAAAAATAAAACAATTCAGTATATAGTGAACAAGGCTGACTTGAAAAAACATCAGTTTGCATACATAATGTTCATTTAAAAAATTTAAATGCTTGGAAAAACTAAATTTTACCGGTAAATATTTTTTGCATTAAAAAAACGATAGGACTTTTATTTTTATTTATTATTTTGGAAATCAAAATCCAACTTTTAATTTGTATATAAACTGATGTTAAGGCAAATCATTGCTGTAGCATTAAAAGCTATTAGGATAATTTTTACTTATTATAGTAATCTATTGAACTAATAATAAAACGAATCAACATAATAAACCTAATAAATAATTAAATCAATTAAGTTTGTTCTTAAGTAGCATAACTATTAATATACAGCACTCACATTTGCTGTCAAACCTTCAAAATGCATCTTAAAACTGGACTTATATAATTGGGTTCCTACATTTTAAATTTAACCTTATACTGGAGTTCTTGTTGTAGTACTTATTTTCTAAATCCACACAATCCTTTCTTTTCTTCTATTTAGTGTTGTGATAAATAGCAAAAAATCAAAGTAGGTAGTTAAGTAGGTAGTTAACTACTTTTAAAATTGTAAGTAGGTAGTTAAGTAGTTAAATAAAAATACATGTAGTAAGTAGGTAGTTAACTACTTAAAATTTTAGAACTAGATAGTTAAGTACTAAGTAGTTAAGTAGGCAGTTACGCAGGTAATTTTCTAAGTAAACATATACTTGTCTTAGTAGAACCAAAAATTAAAATTTTAATGCTAAAAAACTTAGTCATACCTTTAGTCATTAGCTATTTTTATATTTTATTGGTTTTTTATGTTTAGCACTATTTACAAAATGGCTGAACAGATAATATAAAAAAGTTTAAATTCAAGAAGTTGTTTACCACTTGGGAAAAAATTGTCCCAAGCCCTAATTCGCTTAAAATGATTCTAAGGTCATAACTCTGTGAAGGTCTTTAACACTGAACAATTTCATTTTAAATTGGAGGGTTTTGACTATCGTTGTTTACATGTTTTAGTGACGTATTTCGAAAACTTATTTTAAAAAATTTTGTATTTTTCACCCACTTTATTGTATAACGGTGCGAATGGTTTAGAGTTCGCAAAGATATCGAAACATTAACGTTTTTAATTAGGTTCATAAACTATAAAGCACCTTGTGTATAAAATCACTGAGTAGTTGCGAAACCTGAATTTTTATTGAAGACATGCACATACAAACTACTGTAGATTGCTGTCGCTTTGACACATTTGGTTTCAAACAGCTGTGAGTTTTATCTAATATCGCCCCGCAGGTATTGATTGTTTGTTGGGTGAGATTTGGTAGACGACATTAGGCAGACGGAGATTAGGTAGACGGCGATTAGGTAGACGACATTAGGTAGACGGGAAAAAACACAACGATTAGGTAGACGGGCATTTAATAATATGTTTAAAAGGTTAAAATACGAATATATAAATTGTAACTTATATTAAGCATTGTAGAAGAGTTTTAATTTAAAATTTTGACCCTTATGGGGAGCGAAAAAGGAGGAAAGAAAAGAACCCTCTATAACAAAGAAGAGAAAACATTGACCCTTATGTTAGTGCGAACAATAATAAATTGCAGTTAAATAATTATTTCAGTTGGTTCTGCTGCAAATTGCGAGAGTCATACTTGTTTTTTTAATACTCTGCTTAACCAGTTTTCGACCATACATTAATATAATAATACGATTTTAAGACTCTCTGCAGTAATCAAAGATAAACCATGGGACAAAATATCCGAATAAAGTTTCATTGGATATTTTTTATTTAGCTTTAATTGTGTTAAGTTTTTACTTCGTTAAACAAATACATGTTTTAAACAAATGCCGTCTGCCTAATCTCCATCTACCTTGTCGTCCGTCTACCTAATCGCCGTCTACCTAATGTCGTCAACCTAATCGCTGTCTACCTAATCTCCGTCTACCTAATATAGCGTTACCGATTGTTTGTGTAAAAACACTGACTACTTGACTGCCTACTTAACTACTACTTTCTGTCTACTTAACTAACTTCTTTCTGCCTACTTTTTAACTACTTTGTTAACTACTTGTATTAACTACTTTATTTTTTGAAAATAGACAGTTAAGTAGGTAGTTAACTACTTTTAGAAAATAAAATAGGAAGTTAAGTAGTTAGCAAAAATCAAGATAGTTAAGTAGTTACCACAACACTACTTCTATTACACTTGTTTCTTTTTATTATACTAATTATATTGTCAAATTTAATAAATACGAGATATATTGTTGAATTCCATAAATATGCTTTAGGAATCAAAAATTATCAAAAATAATCAAACAAGATTTAATAATATAATTGCTAAAAAACCAAATTGTGTAAAAAGTTTTACTCGGACAAAATATGTTATTTCACTGTTGTTTTATATTTATTTTATCTATTCTACTTTGTTATAGATTTTGTAGATTTTGTTTTTCTGAAGAAGAAACCGACGTGGTTTGAAATTTCAAGAATAAATTGAATAAATTTCGTTAATTCATGCAAATTAAACGAATAAACAACATCGGATGTAAATTATTCTTGATGTGACTTTTGTCGATTAGAAGGAAATTGCCCAACAATTGCTATATTTTAAATTATTAATTGTTTCTGTTGTTTCTTGATTAAATCAAAAGAGTTTTCCATATTATTGTAAGTAAAACATATGTAAAGTCATTTATATGGTGCAGGCTTTGGTTTTTATTTTTTTGCCAAAAACCTGTTTTTGAAATTTCTACCCGAGAAAATATTTTGTATATTTTTTATACAAGCTAATCTTTTAAAAATCAAAGACAGTATTTACTTAATCAAAAAATAAAAACTATGTGTTTAACTGTTTAACTGCTTAACTATAAGGCCTTAGTTCTTATAGCGGCTAGATGGTGAGTGCTTGTTGGCGGCCACATGGCTGCGAGATGCAACAATTAAGGCTGGTTCATACTTATTACAAAACGTCCTTTGGACAAAGTCCAAAGAACAAAAGTCATTTAGACTTTGTCCAAAGGACAAATACAGCGTAAAAACGTCCTTTGGACTGTCCAAAGGACAAAGTCCAAAAGACAAAATCCAAAGGACAACGTGTTCATACTTTTTGTCCTTTGGACTTTTTCCTTTGGATTTTGTCCTTTGGACTTTTCCCTTTGGATTTTGTCCTTTGGACAAAATTCTAAGTAGCATTCATACTTCATCCAAAGGAAAAAGTCCAAAAGACGTTTTGGCTTGTGCAAACGACGTTTTGGTTTTCTAAAATTGTCCTTTGGACTTTGTCCAAAAAAAGTTTTGTCATAAGTATGAACCAGCCTTTAAAAAGAACTTACTCATCCGAGTACGCCGCAGGAGCCCCAATCACCTCCAAAATCAAGACGCTGGCCACCAAAGCACTCATGATAATCACGAGGGATAGACGAGCCATTTTTAAAGTTGTGGAACCGTAAAAATTCTTAGTAATTAATCGACTAACAAATAAAATAATAAAAAATAATGTATGATACTTTTTACTAAAATAATTTATATTTACACTTGCCATGCTGGTTTGTATTGCTTGCCTGCAGACACCAATAATTGATGGTCGTAATATTTAAAACAGGTTGTAAATAGTTGTTTGAGAATGAAAAACTTTTGCATAAAGTTTGGCCAAACTCTGTTTTTTTAACAAAAATGGCAACAGTCAAAAATTTTAGTGACATATCTTTCTAAGGGATAGACAAGCCATTTTGTACTTCTTTTGTATTTTATTTTCAACTTCTAGTATATGCTTATTAATTTAGTTTTTGAAAACATAATACAATAAATTACCGCATATTACATATTACATTGCAGTAAAAGTAATATTAATTACTAATAGTTGTTTCTCATAGTAGCAAATTTTCTGTTTTGTTTAAAAATACTGAAAAAATAAAAAAAAGAGTTTGAGTTTGCGTTTTTAAAAGATGTGGTCGCGATGAGATCTTTACACAAATAACTGCAGCTAAACTCCTTAAACTTTTGGTTTTTTCGTTAAAAAAACTTGAAAAATTTTAAGGAGTTAGCTCTAAATGTATTCAAATTTGGTGGACATTTTTTTAGCCAAACTTCTAATTTTTGACCATGAAAATTCTTACGTGAACTTTCTTAAGCTCAAAAATATATAATTTGTAATGGTACTATGTACCTGGATCAGACACTGCGAAAGGCTACGGGTTAAATTTTAGGATTTTTGCTAAAATTTTTTATTCTGCTATTTTAGACGCAGTTCAAGCACAGTTTAAGAAATAAGTACATTGATGGGTACAACACATTTATAAAGCATTTATAAAAATTTTACAATTAGATTGAGAAGTGCAAAAAATAGGTACCTTTAAGGGTTGGTTCATACTTATGTAAAAACGTCCTTTGGATTTTGTCCAAAGGACGTTTTTACATAAGTATGAACCAACCCTAAGTGAATCGGGTTTTAATGCTATATTTTTGACATTAGATTTTTAAGTGCTTTCATATGGCTATAAACAAGACGGTATTAAAAATAAACATGGAAAAATAAACCACTAAAGGGCAGTTTACATCTTTGACTTACCGCTTATGGCTTAAAACTTAAGACTTAAGCGTTTTGCCTTGGGACTTACGGCTTTTAGCCTGCCAGTTCACAGCTACCTAATAATTGACTTATGACTTAAACATTTTTTGCTGAATTTTTAAAAAAAACATCGAATATTTAATGACAGGTTAGTCAATTTAAATTTGTAGTTAAGTCATTTTACGAATTTTTAGAAATAAATAGTTTGTTCTTCTACTAAAACTAGGCAAAAAATCACAATTATCATGAAACTGCATTTCAGAAACAATTTGTTTTTGTGTTCTTCAAAATTATCTAATTAGAAGATTTCGAATAGGATACTTTAAATACAAAAAAATTGCGTTTTTTACCGTTAAAAACTGAGAAGAACCAATTATTTAAAAAGTTTAAAAAAATTTAAATTTAACACGAATCAATAAAAATCATGAAATTAGATTAATAAACACACCAAAAACTGGAGATTATGAACGCATTAAAATTATAGTAGGCTTTTTATGTACAAGTACAAAAAAATACAGACTAAAACTTCCACATATTTGGTATCGTAAATAATTTCCAGCTTACTTTTTATACTACGAATTTTAACTTAAAAAAAGACTTCTTCACAAACAAACAAAAACACAAAGAAAAGTGTGTAAGAAGTCCTAAAATCTAAAAAAATAATAATTTAAAGCATCCGTCCCTCGTGGAAAAGGTCAAGAAGGAGACTTAACAGTTTTTAGGAAGGTGCAAACCAGACAACGTATTCAACCAACGTTTCTAGATGTTTGAAAAACTATCTAAAGCTTTCATTTTTAAAATTATTTTTTAAGAAGAAGCTTCAAAATTTAAGAATTCAACAATCTAAAATTTTTTTAATTGCGCAGTTTTGTTGAGTGTATAATTTTTTCTTAGATTTATGACAATATTTTGGTTTTTTTCCAATTTTCTGACTAAAATTTTCAAAACAATGTTTATTTTGTCGTTTTATTTCAAAAACTTTTATTTTTTCATAAAAAAAACATTTATTTCTAATCTTTAAAACGAGAAGATTTAACTAAAGTCTTAAGTCAAATTATAACATGATTCAATTCTTAAGTCTAAAGTCATAATCTTAAGCGTAAAGCTATAAGTTTTTGGTTATGCTGTGAAGCTATTTTCACAGCATTATGACACTATAAAATCTTTTAGTCAATGTGCGCTTGAAAAAAATCGATCTCTAGTGAACGTGAAGATCTTCGAATATTTGGCTCCTGTCACTTTAATCCCCACGGCGCGAAACATAAAGCCGCAAATCACAAATAGTTTCCGTCATTTGAGGGCCCTAAAAATCTAATGTGATTAAACACGGCGAAAAACTAGATTTCATGTGCACAATAATTGTATACAGAAATTGGCGTTTTTTAATTTAAAAAAAGGGTGCCTCACGATTATGCCAGTGTAAAAATGTAAATTCATAATAAAATCATATATTTCAACTATTACGTTTTATTGAACAAATATTAGCAAAGTATTATGAAGATAACAAGCATCATTTTCTGTTTCAATTTTTTAGCCAAAGGAGTTAAAAAAAGCCCTAACAAATGTTCTACAATAATAAAAGTTATATATATGGTAATGCAATCTTTTTTGTTATTAAATTTTAATATTAAAAACTTTTGGTAAAAGTGTAATATTGATGAATAATATTTTTAACATCTTTTTCCTTTGAAATCGTGATTTAATTATTTATCTAGCTGAATAAAATATTGTATGGGGAACGTTAATAAAGATATGCCATTATAACCTTAAAAAACGAATTGAAACGCAGAATCGATTTTTGACTAAATAGACTCAAATCATCTAAGTTTCCGTTTAAAAAATTGACATTTCTGTTTCAAATTAATTTGATAAATTCAATTGATAAAATAAGATAGATAATTTTTAATATTAAATCGTCTTTGGTAATATTTTGAGTGGTTTCGTGGTTCAATCTAACCGATTTTTACTTTGTCTAGTTTTTACAAAGCTATAAAAACGATCATTTTGAAAAGTGAATATACCCAAAGCTAGTAAAACGTAATTATAATATTGTTTTCCTTTAAAGATTTTCAGATCTTAAAATATTCTAGAAAGTCAGTTATAAAAGAAAAAAAAACGCTAAAAAGTTTTAAAAAACGTGTAAAAGTGTTTTCATTCAATGATTTTGGGAACATATAATTAGCCTACGGGCTCTGTGTTTCTCATTCTTTTATTATTATATTTTTAACTATCTTTCTTTTTACAGGCGTATTTTTATAACAAATTTTTTGATGTAACGTATTTTTAATATGCTGCAATTATATAATCTATGTCTACACTATGAATGTTTGTCCCTTTTAGTACTGCGATTGAAAATTTGCAGAACCTTTATGTAATGTGTACATGTAATAACAAAGACTTTCAATTCATTTTAAATAAATTCAATTCAATTCAATAGTAAAATTGACAATTCATTACTCAAGTCATTGAGTTTAGCCAGATATGGTAATATTAAATTAGGGATAAGATTTCTAAAGAAATTTTAATTTCTTTTTGTAAATAGAAATATGCTTTAAAGTAGAGAAATAAAAATTTTTATGTACTGTAAGAAAAGAAAAAAATGATAGAATAATAAAATAAAATTGTAGAAAACTGACTTGACGATATAGCTTTTTAAACGCATTTTAAAGGAACAGTCCGCGAAATAATTAGATTTTTGTTTTGTTGGTCAGTTTTGAGTAGTGATCCACCCGTGCTTTTAATTTTTCAAAAATATTTTAGTATGTTTTAAGCTTGGTGAGATACAGTAGTTTAAAAGTACTGCAAAACACACCTTGAAGCCGAATTTTTTCTACCACAAAACCCAATTTTTTGCATTGAAATTTTCATTAAATGATTTGCATGGAACACATACACCACTTTTGGGATTATGAGCTGGTTAAATTACAAGAACCCGTTAAATTTTTTAAAATGGTGCGAATATGCAAATTATTTAATTCAAATTATAGTTGAAGGATTTTGATTTCTTAATAAAAATTTTTGGTTTTTGTGCTGTGTTGTTGTGGTGATTTTTTAATGGTATATCCTTAGCCGCCTGAGTTCTCAATGAATGAAAAAACTTAAAATATTCTCTTCTGAAAGCCAAGAACCCAGGAAATTCTGTAAAATTGGTTTCACTTATAAAAACTGACAAATCAAAAAACCTATTATTGAGAGGACTGCTCCTTTAAACTAAATAACATCTAACATATATATATATATATATATATATATATATATCATGGGCGGAGCGCCACGGGGCGATTTAGCCTCCTGGCGCCGCGCCAATCATTATTAGAGAACGTGACTAAATTTTGAAATTCAGAACCTTCTTCTTCTTCTTCGTCTTCTTCTTCTTCTTCTTCTTTTTATTATTATTATTATTCCAACGCTCCATCCTTAAAAGCGATATTCCTCATTCGTTACTGATTGATCAAAAATAAACATGGGCTCATTAGAAAGAAAAAGGAATTACGCAACTTTCTTAGGAAGCACTTTTTTCATTTAGGTCCTTGTTATCGATTTATTGATCAAAATAAAAAAATTTGAAAAATAGACAAATAAAAACTACCAACCGCACAATAACAGCCTTTTGGCAACAATAAGGATTGTACAGAGCAGACAACCAACATCCCCTCATAGAAACCGCACAAAAAAGCAGACCGGTTTTAATTGGTGGCAGAAACGAAACCAGTTCCCAGCGCCATCTCCTTCAACCGCGCGGAAAACGGCGAAAACAATAGAGTACTTTTTTATTCTTGCATTACTGATGACAAAATTAATTCAAAGTTTTATTTATAAAAAAATAATAATAAGCGTCGGTGGCGCGGGAGCGCCACGCGCCGGTAATCATCGGTGGTGCGGGGTTCCATACTGCAATTTAACCCACGGCACCGCGCCAACTATACTTAGAGAACGTGAGTAAATTTTGTAATTCATGTTCATCATCTTCTTAATATTTAGCGCACGGCATCGCGCAAACTATATTTAGAGAACGTAGGTAAACTTTGTCTGGAGCGTAACTGCACCGCACTAACTATAATTAAACAACGTGGGTAAATTTTGTAATTTAAATTCATCTTCTTCTTCTTATTATTTTTTATTTAAAAAAATATATCTCGGCACCGGAATGATTATAAACATATGTCATTGCGCATTTAAAACTATGGTTTATTAGGCTATTTTTTAATTTAATTTAATTCAAAAAAAGTGGTAGACTAGCCTTGAAAAATGCTCTAAGAATAGAGCAGGAAAAAGGGGAGATTTTTCCCCAGGCGTATGTTTAGACAGAAAAGATGTGGACTTGGCTGAGATGGACATTATGTGGACTATAGAAAATTTGCATTTGGTTGGGACAGCTGCTTACTAAATAAAAATTTCTACCATATGATAATGTTTTGTTTATACATTGATCTAATCACACAGCATTGTTGCATGTTTTTTAGTTTGATGAAATGTCAATTTAAAAAATCATACTCACAGCAATTTTTGACAAGCGCGGAATCGCCACTTTTTCAAATTTATAGTTGTTTTTTTACACATACAAATATAACCTTCTGATTGAAAAAGTGGCGATTTCGCGCTTGTCAAAAATTGTTGTGAGTATGATTTTTTAAATTGACATTTTATCAAACTAACAAACATGCAACAATGCTGTGTGATTAGATCAATGTATAAACAAATCATTATCATATGGTAGAAATTTTTATTTAGTGAGCAGCTGCCCAAACCAAATGCAAATTTTCTATAGTCCACATAATGTCCATCTCAGCCTAGTCCACATCTTTTCTGTCTAAACATACGCCCGGGAAAAATAGTCCCTTTTTCCTGCTCTATTCTTAGGGCATTTTTTCAAGGCTAGTGTATATATATATATATATCAGTAGCGTATATAGGGGGGCGGGGGGGGCGGGGGGGGGCGACCCCCTCCCCCCCGTTTGGTTGTTTCCATACTTAGGGGGAGGGCGCCCCCTCTGGCTGGCGAAGCCAGCTATTTTTGTAAGGGTCCCCCGTTTATTTTTTTTATTTTCAGGTTATAAAAATGAAGTGCATCTTAATTGCATAAAATAACCCAATGTAAAAATTTCCCCGCTTCGCGGGAAGGTGAAACTTTTTCTTTTTATTTATTCAACCGCACTTTTTGCTTATAAGTTATAAACCCCAGTTACACCTAAGTTATTTGGCTCAGGAGGGGCGACACATCCCTTCCGCTCTTCGGGGTCTGTCAGTCTTTTGAAACCGACTATTGCGACGCTTCCGTTTTATTAACGAGCTCGGAATAAATGATAAATAAACTGTCCGTCAGATGGTCGGTCTGTGAATCTCTTTGTCGCTCTGCCAGCTTCCACTTCCAAAACCCGACCACCACTTGATTTTAATTGCAATTACGAATGGTTTTCGGTGTACCGACCGCTTTGTTTCGCAACTGCGAATGACGTTCGCTCGCAGTTTATGAAACCAATTTATTAAGTCATTTGGTTAGTCGTTTGTCCGTTTGGTTAGTGTGTTTTCACTTTTTCATTGAACTTCGACGCGACTGCACAAGTTTTTTCATGGCTTGTCGAATTTTTGTTTTTCTACGTACAGAAAATAAAGTTTATTAGTAGTTAAAATAGGTTTTTTTTATTTAGTAATTGTGTTTTTTGTCTAAATTTTAAACAAAAAACATAAAATGGTAAATTATAATACAAAACACTAATGAACCATAAAATAAACTAAATAATAATTCATAATTTTCTCCTAATTTGACTCCCACATTTTATTGCTAAAATGTAATGTTTTTAACCGTAAAATTTAGAAGACGAATTGGGAGAAAATATTTGTTTTGTTATTGGATAAATGAATTATTGTTTTGATTGTTTTAAGGTGCATTAAATTTTTGTATTATAGTTTACCCTTTTATATGTTTTAGTTCGAAAATTGTTTCTTGTAAAAATTTGGGAGCGTTTTTGGTGTCCAATTTTATTCCGCCTGCTTTTAAATAATATTACTGTGCTATAAATCACAACTAAAAATCTTCTTTGAGACCTTCCCGTACATTCAAATTTCTGTCACGACTCTTTATTATGCAATCTAAAACGGCTTAATAGCAGCAAACGATATGTGGTGTCTAAAAACTAAATGCGGTTCACTATGGGCTACATAGTATGAATTAAAAAATAGACAATTTCTGCAACGGAGCACTTAAGCAGTAAATTGTTAAATGAAAAACTACACTACCCACAAAACATATAACTTTAAATAAAACGCCGCTGGTATTTGATACATTTAATACTACTATGATACATAGTGGTATTAAATTCATGATAAGATTTTAATTCCTTTTACTAGCTTTTCCAATTGCTATAGTTAATATTTGGAATTAAATTTTCATTTTTTCTTTAAATTAATCCATACTAATAGGCCAAAAGCAATTTTTTAAAGAATTATAAAACACAGTTTTACATTGATTTCTTATGTATTTTTATAAACCACATAAATAGTCAATTTAATTTTTTTGCAAAGAAATGCAGTCAGATGGTCAGGTGATCACGCAGAATTGTAAATTTGCAGAGATTTTGGCGGCCTGACCCCGGCCTCCCGTGATAATTGTAGTACGACCCCTCTAGTGCCAAAAAAACGCGCAAACTGGTAAAAACTAGTTTTGTTGCTTGTATTAGATCAGTCCACCCTGTAAAATTGTTGTTATTTATTTCAAAATTTACTTATTATTAAAAAAATTTAGCTTTTATTACCCGCTAATCTTAACTAAAATATTCAAACACCGGGGAAATGAGTATTGAGTTGTGTTTAGTGAGTAGTGTTATTGTTTATTTACTGTAGTTTATTTCTAGGTTTGTAGAACATATACTTTGCATTTCAGCAAGTTAAACAAAACAACTATGATAAAAATGACAATATATTTTTTGTTATCACTGATTTTTTGGTTCATTTGTAAAAGCGATAATATGTATCTTTTTTTAAGTTTTTTAAATTTATTTTCCATCAAGAAAACAGTTATTTTTTTTTATACAAAATATTAATATTAATCTTTAACATTTTTATATGAATTTATAACTTCTAAATAATAATGTTATTCATGAAATAGACCTCTCCATAATAATCTACCACCTTTTTAACAGAACATTAAAAATGATTTGATTGAGTGGGTTCTGATTTTTGTAAACTAAATTATTTATATTTTTTTAATTTTTACTGCAGGTTTGAAAATTAAAAACTATAAATTTCCGACACACTAAAGTTATCAACTTCAAATTTTAAGAATATGTCTGGCTTGTTAGTTTGACACGATTCGATTTTTTAGGGTACAGGTATTAATCCCATAATTGAGCTAAAAAAGTACGGAGAGTCTTAGAGCGTTAGTCCCAAAAGAACAAATTTTATACTAAAACCCCTAAATAAAGTTTTTATACTGAAACCCCTAAATTTTGGAGAAATACTGTAGTTGTCGTACGTATATCCAAATTATAAGGGGAAGTTTTAGCAACTTAAAAATTTTTGAAACTATACCCACTGTTAACAAAAATGCAAACCAAAAAAAAAAAAACAGCTACTTTGAAATATTAATTTTCAGGTTTATAATACACTTAGATACGTTTAAGTACACTTAAATTTTGAAGTTTATCAATGAAAATCTTAAAAATTTAATAAAAACTGATTTTGTTGTGTTTTTAAAGTGGCGAAATACACAAAAGGATTCAACAAAACAAATTTATTTGTAAAGAAGAACAAACAATTTATAGCAGGAGTTGAAGAGCAAAAGTAAATAGGATCAGTAACAGTAGAAACACAATTTAGCATAGTAAATACAACCATAAATGAGCCAAAAGTACTTGGCTTATGTACCTGACAAACATGCTTCTAGAAAGTTCCAGAAAAATACTTGACAAATAAAACGTTGCCAAGTTTATTTTATAAATAAAAGTTTCTAGAAGCTTTGTTTACGTCATTTTTAATTGACTCAGAAACTTATAAATACAGGTACATTTTGAAACATTACGGCACTGGATCTCAAAAATATCAAAATCACTTAATTCTAAGTAATTATTTTTTGAATTTTTATAACATCTCCCAGCCAGCCAGTTATCCAACAAAAGGCGACTAGTTTAATTACAGCATGCCATTGACTTTTGCTTCTGATTTCTTTTGGATCGCCGAGGATTGTGAGGAACATACTCATCACCTGTTGGAAGTCGTGGATTTTGTTCCTTAGTAGGTTCTGGTCCATTTTCTGACTCGCTAGGATCTGGAGTTAATGTCCTTTTTGAATCAGGCTTGTTTCCCTAGAATCTTCATCTTCATGAACCCCATAGGGAGGTTGTAATTGTTTGAGATGTCTGCGAATGTGGGACCTCAAGGACATACCTTAACATTGACACTTCTTGATCCAAAAACTTTTGTAACAATGGCTGGTACCCAACTTGGACCCTTTTTCCGTTTTGGGCTGCAGTATAAGGAATAACAAGGCGTTCCCACATCTTAGCAATTTGGGTTGAAGACATGTATTTTATTTGTGATATTGTGGCTAGCTGGGCTTGCTTTCCTTGAGCTATATAAGGAGGTGATGGACGCAGCGATTTTGACGCCCATTCAGTAATTCACTTGGTGAAAAACCACTTGGTAAAGGTGCACGACGATATTGTTGCAAGAATTCCTGAAGCGCTGCTTTTGGAGAAATTTTGTTCACTTTTTCAGAGCTTGTTTAAAAGATTGACACAAACTTTCTGCTGCTCTATTTGTTGCTGGATGATATGGCGCTCCAGTTAAGTGTACAATTCCACGTTTCCCGCATTAATGCTGAAACTCTTCAGACATAAATGTTGTAAAGCATTGTCTGAGACAATTGTATGTGGATATATATCCAAAATGTGCAAAATCTTCTTCCAGAAGGTTAGTAGTGGCTTTGGTTGAAGTTGAACTTGTTGGATGAATGCAGGGATATTTGGAATAAGCATCAATCATAACCAGCCAATTGCTTCCCATGAAGTTAATAGCATGATCTATATAAAAACGGCTCCATGTTTCCATGGAGCATTCAAGGGTAAACTGCGCGTTTTACATCCAAGGCAGCATCCAAGGGTAAACTGCAGGTTTTACCGGTTTGTTTTGGTGTTCTGCACAAAAAGTGGATTGACGACAAGCTTCCATAATATTAGCATCTATGCCTGGCCAGTAGACTGCAGTACGAGCAAATTGTTTTATTGTTTGCATGCCAAAATGTCCCAAATGCAGCAAATCGGGGGGGGGTTGGTGGGGTGGTTAAAGGGTGGGGGTTTTTTTTTTTTTTTTTTTTTTTTTTTTTTTTTTTTTTTTTTTTTTTTTTTTTTTTTTTTTTTTATTTTTTTTTTTTTTTAATTCTTTCTCTTTCTTTAGGCTTAAAGCATCAGCATTTCCATCAAGTGATGTTTTTCAGTATTCAATGGATTACTCATGCTGGTTTAGGAACAAGGCCCATCTGGCCATTCTGTTAGCAGCTAATGCAGGTGTATTTTTATGTGGTCTTAACAAAGCAAGTAAAGGTTTGATCTGTAACCAGAATAAATCTTTGGCCATACAGAAATTGGTGAAACTTTTTCAAAGCGTAGATAATGGCTAAGGCTTTTTTTGTATTTGGCTGTATCAGCGCTGGGTGTCATTTAATGTTTTTAATGCATTAGCAAGCAGTTGTTTGCTTCCATCAGGACATCGGTAAACAGTACTGCACCAATTCCAACTTCTGATGCATCGCAGGCAATCCCAATTTCCAGGATGGGTCAAAATGTGCAAGTAAGTCTTCGCTTGACAAAAGATCCTTTAGCTTCTCAAAAGTGACTTGTTGTTCTGATCCCCAGCGCCACTGTACTCTTTTTCTTGTAACAGCATGTAGAGGTTCGCTAACTGCAGATAGATTTGGCAAGAATTTTGCATAAAATTTCGCTGAGCTCAAGAATGATGGCAGACTGGCAACATCAGTTGGAGGAGGCATTTTGATTACTGCTTCAATTTTTGATCCCTTTGCTATCCCTTGACGTGAAAGGATATGTCCCAAATACTCCACTGATGGCTATGCAAAAGTGCATTTCTCCAAGCAGCATCATAACCCATTTTTCTGTAAGCTGTAAGCTTTGTAGTAGTCTTCTAAGGTTTTCAAGGTGCTCCTGTGGGTTTTGTCTGCCTACAAGTATGTCATCCAAATAGACGACCATCTGAAAGATCGCAGGTGAGTTGTTCGATTATATCCTGGAAATATCCTGGAGCTGAACTGATTCCAAAAGGCAGTCGTAATTGTAAAAGCACTCCTCTGTGTGTGCTTATTGCAAGTTTCTTCTGGGTTACTGGACCCAGTTTAATTTGGTTGTATGCATCAGCCAGATCAATTTTTGTAAAGCAATATTCTTCTCCCAGCTTGCGCATCAGATCATATGGGAGTGGAATTCGTTGACGATGTATCTCCAGTTGAGGATTTACTGTGACTGAATAGTAACCACAGATTCTTATTTTTGGTTTTTCCCCTTTGTTTAGTTGGGTTTTTCAAAGTGTGACAACTGGAGTACCATATTCATTGAATTGCGTTGGTTTCCACACCTTTCCACCTGTCAGTTCCTGCATCATAAGCTTGATTAAGGTCGTCATAAATGGTAAAAGGCACAGGTTCTGTCTTGCAGAAAACAGGTTTAGCGTCAGGTTTGAACTTGACCTCTAATTCAAAACGTTTTAAACAGCCTAATTCTGGTTTAAAAACATTTGGATATTCTTTGCATAACTGTTTGCAGGCTTTTTGAATTGAACAACCCTGCAATCAGTTATGCAAAGATTTTCGGTTGATAAATATTGACCTGTTGGCAGTGAGCTTCTGGTTGACTGTATGTATCGTCGCTTTCTCAGATCCATTGCATAAAGATTCCAGCATTCTATCAATACATATTCCCAGTTTGTATATAGCTGATCTTCCCAGTAAGCTGAGTTTTGGAACTCTGCAGACTATGTAAGGAAGAGGCAAACTGTTGGTGTAGTTCCAACACTGGTGTCAAGGACAAAGGATCCCAGAACTGGCATATAATGTTTCAAAGCAGATTCATATAGTTTATTTTTAACTGGTGTGAGCTCTGGCTTTTCAAATTGTTTCCAAGTATCAATAGAAATAAAAAAATTTCCAGCACCAGTATCTATTTCCATTTTCACACTTTGACCATTTAGTTGAAAGTCACAGTGCAGTTGAGGAATTGAATGAACCATTTTCTTAGTAGTTTTAATTTTGTGTGTCGATTTTGTGACCCCACGTTTGTTTAGAGCATTTTTCTTTGACACGCATACAGCTTCCAGATGCCCTTGCTTCTTGCAGTAATTGCAAATGAAAGTTTTAAATCGGCAATTGTCAGCTTTTTTGATTCGCTTTTCCACAGCGAAAACACAAAATGTGTGAATCACCTCCTGAATGCTGGCTCATTACTGATGGTTTAGCACCAGTTGTGTTGTTAGAAGCCAACTTCATGTTCGATTTACCAGGGGCGATTTGCTTGATTGGTTCAGCTTTAGTGTCATGCACGGTCTCCTTGGCTACTTTTACAGCATCTTCTGTTTCAATGGCTAGTTCAATAGCTGTTGTAAAATTGAGCTCATCATCTTTGATCTTAAAAAGTGTCTAGAGAACAGCTTCATTTCCCAATGAGCAAATGAATCTTGTACGCATGGCTTAGGTTTTGAAACTTAAATTAAATTAAACGCTAAATAAATTAGCGTGTTTTTTTTCAATATTAAAAAAATCTACAGGTAAAATGCATTTCAGAAAAAACACTATTTTGTTAGGAATGCGTTCCTTATAATTTAAAAAACCCCTAAAGCTAGTTTTAATCTTCTTGACTTTCCCTGAAGTTGGCCATATTTGAAATGAAGTTCCCTAAATTCCTTTATGGTTAAAAATTGATGATATCTTGCTAACATTATCGATTAAGTGTTCTAATTTCTTCTTCAATAGAATATCTTGTTGTTAATGTTATTTTTTTGTACTAATCAATTGGTTTGTTCCTGTTGGCACATTTCTAAAATAAAATAATTTTACTTTGGCAACTAGAAGCACGCATTTGTTATGTATTTTTTCTTCTAAAACTAACTAAAATGCTTAGTTTCATTTGATTATTACACTGAGGTGGCAATGTCACAAGGGAGGAATAAGGGGTGTTTAGAGCCACAAGCAGGAAACTTGGTGCCATCGAAAATTTTTGGGAACTTGGATCCACGAGCAATGGGAACTTGGAGTCTTCAAGAAAAAATTGGTTTGAGGTTAGATTTAGACTTCGCTTAGGCTTAGGTAAACGTTTTGGCAATTTTTATTTTTGGCTCCAAGTTCCCAATTTAAGGCTCCAAGTTCCACTGCCACCGCTATTGTGTCTAACGTTATAACATAGAACGTGTTCACACTGAGGCGGCATTGCTGTTGTGCTGTTGTGTTTGATCCACAACTCGGTCACCGGTTGCAGCTCTCTCAAGAAAAAAAAGCGAGAGAACGCGTGCATTTAAAAAAAGCAATGAAAAACAGATAAACGCTTTGATTGTGTAACGCTAACCAGCAAAAAATATGGCGGTTAACGCGTGAAAACGCGTATGCATTGCATAAAAAATTTTAAAAAATATTGTGGTTTATTGCAAAACTTAATATTAAAACATGGTTTTTTATGAAAAATAAATTTTAAGTAGTACACAAGTACATATGTACATAGTATGGAAACGTTCTTGAATATTAATTTGCAATTTTTATGTATTTATCAAAAATTTGCTAAATTTTCTACTGCGCAGTTTCTAATAAAATTTAATGCACGGCCTTGGGTTAAAATAGGTTATATGAAGAGGTTATTAAACAACCAAAAACAAAATCATTTATGTTTTATTAAAAAGAAAACTTTTAAGTTTGTTTCTGCGACCGCAATACTTTTCAGAAATAGATCTTAAAAAAATATGGCTACTGATTCGAATGAGCTTCTGATCAATGAATCTCAAAACGTCGGAAACTTTATGACAGGCGAACAACTTTCTTTATGACAAACGTTCTTTTTCTGAGATAGTTTTCCGACAATTAATTTGAGGTTTTGTAATCAAAAGACCAACTAACAATAACAAATTATCAAATTGAAGAGGAGACATCCGAAAATAGTTATGAAAATATTAATGACCTTGAAGTCTCATTTCTTGAACTAAAATGTGAAATTCCCCTTGCTGTTTGCGCCATTGAAAAATAAGACGTACTTATCATCTTCTGCGAGTTTTTTTAATTTATCTTATGAATATTCTCATCGTCTTCAGAATCGGAAAATTAAAAAAGTGCTAACTACCCACGTTTCTTAGCTCTACACGTGAACGAAATGCTCTTCAGCGGTGGTCATGCCACCCCAGTGTGAACCTAGCGGTGGCAATGCCACCGCTGGCATTACTACCGGTGACGATGGCTCTCTGGAGGTCTCTCCGGACAGTTTTTATTGCAGAACGTTCAGTAGTAAACCAATTGCAATAAAAAGAAAAAAATACCTTTATTTATTTACACACAATTTACTTTTGAATTTTTATAAGTATAGATAGAGTATTATAATATTTTAAAATATTCAAATGACAAAAATTTGACTAATTGACGAAAAGGGGGCAACAGATTCTGTTTAAAAATGATATTTTTTTAACATGTGAAAAAAATTTTAAAAATTTAAAAACAAATAAAAAAAAGTTATTAAAATCAAACAAAAAATTTGGCAAAATATTTTTTCTCTTGGAATCGATTTGGGATTTTTTAAAAATTTGACGATGGTATCCAAAAGCTATACAATTGCGCCACGGTAGCAACGCTTAAATTATCTCCAAAAGCGATTTATAAACAATCTTTCCGTAATAAATCAATAAAACGCACGACAGAATTATTTAAAAACTATAAAAGATATTATGGCCTTCTAAAAATCATAAAATTCAATAGAAGTATACTATCTGGAGCTTTATATTTCACCAAATTAAATTAAATTCACGTTTTACTGCAATTTTAATAGAAAATTAACCACCATTTTTTAGGAAAAACTGTATAATCAACCATAAATACAAAAACATTTCCATTAATTTTTATTTAAGTGAAAGAGGGTAACATTTCCTCTTCATAGGAAGTATTTTCACTAATAAATTCTGTTTACTGCATATTTTTAAGAGATTTAAAAAAATTGTTGCAATTTGATTTTTAATATCAATTATATTTTATTTTTTTTATTATCACTGTGCACTTTATAATCGTGGTATTTTTGCCTGATTAACACCCATATTTAATTTTTATATAAACAATTCTGTATTTCGCCAGATCTCGGATGCCAAAAATCGTGATTTTAAGAATTAATTAACGCGATACTAAAGAAACTGTCTGGAGAGACCTTAAAATTTAATCTCAGAATAAATTGTCACCAATCTGAGATTAACAAAAAAACCCGCAATTTTTTAAACGGTCTCCCGGGTTGGTTTAAAAATTTACATAAATTAACAATTTAATCTATAAATTAACAATTTAATCTAAAGTTAGAGATTATTTAATCTAAAATTAAGTCTAATCTTAGATTAAATCGGATAAACTAGATTATCTATTTGATGCTACTAGTGTCGACAATCGCTAATCTCAGATTAAATTAAAGTCAGATCAAAATTTTCAGCATATGACCCTGTATTTTTTAAAAATCGTGTTGTGAACATTAGCATACGTTTTCATATTTTTGTTTTCAGGCGTGTTTAGTGTTTTTTGTTCGGCATGCGGTAGGCGCCTATAAATTCAGTGCAGTTTCAATTAGCTTTTGTATAATCTTTTGTTTTTCAGCAAAATAAACAATGATTATAAATAGTAACTTAATTTATTTTTTATTGGATCTACCTAGTATAAAAAAAAATGGGCCCGCGGTCCCACCACAAAACAAAGTTCCTTTCAGATTAAATGCATTTCATTGTAATATTTTTGAAACTTGAAATATTACAAGTAATAAAATATTTATTTGAAAGTTTTTAGATGCTTTTTTTATTAAATTAAAGCTTTATAAAATGTTTTTATTTTTCTGATTAACTCAGAAAATGTACATATGTAAAATTTTGTGTTACGTAAAAATAACCTTAAACAAGGGTAAAAAGTTAACAAAAATATTAGAAATTATTTTTATATATCCGGTATCTAAAAATATCCGGCATCTAAAAAATTTGGTAAAAATTATTTATTTTATAACTGATTTTAATTTCACGGCGGGACCGCTGGTCCTAAATTTTGTTATGCTAGGTAGGTCAATATAAATTAAACGAAATTAATTTTTTAAACTTTTAAATCCAAAGTTTAGAACAGCATTTTTAAGGAGTTTCAAAAAATTAGTTTGCAAAAAACTTCTACAAAATCAACTTCTTTTTTAATAATTTGTGAGTACAAAAAAGAGCGGAGCTTCGGAGCTCCTCCGAACATTACTATATTTGACACGCTTTTTTCATGCTAGAATAAAGTCAAGTATCATGCTCCTTTACTTCAAAATACATGGCACTTTATAGAGTTTTACAATATAAGGTACAAATTGCGTCTTCCAAACCTGTCGCGTACCGTACACACCGCTAATATCAGTCATATGGCTACAAACAACAAAAGTATATTGGGTTTTCCATTCAAAAAAATTCGCGATTTTATTATTTAGTTCGGCCTGCTATAACTCACAGACCTTTCGTTTGGCATGCTCATTATTGTAGACTAAAAACAGGCTTCTTCTAAATGAGTCTAGTCTTGTTTAACATATGAGTCTAGTTTTGTTTAACGTATCAAAACTGATTTGTAAATGGTTTGCAAAATGCTATTTTGTTGTTTCGTTGTTTTAGTTTCACTCATAATGTGTTAAATATCGAATATTTTTCATAGAAAACCCATTATAGGAAAACTGATTTGGAAAAGTGTTGAACAAGAAAGTAATGGAATGTCTGAAGAAAACCAATGGGATATTATTGCACACACATGTAACATTTTATTATCATTTATTAATTACTGAGAATTATCTACTAATTACACAAAATGGAGGTAATACAAAGTGCAAGCTTTTGCTGCGTAAGATTTTTTTTCAGTTTAAAAAATAAAATCCGTGATTAAAAAAATTATTGGTAGAAAATTTAAAAAAATTTTTTTTCAAGTTTACTTAAATTATTTCTTATTTGTTTTTTAGTATTTGTTTATTTTTTATGTGTTATTTTGATTGTTTGTGTAGTTAGTTGGTATTCTCTTAAGCCTGCAGCAAACTTTTTTTATAAACTTTAAGCATCAGAGTTTAAACATCTAAAACTTAGAAATGCCTTTTTTAACAACATACAACACTAGCTGCTATTATACAAAAAATCACTGGAAGATGTTTTTTGTAGTCTTAATAATAAATAAAACATTATTTCATATTTTCATAAACTCGCGTGTTTTAAAGTTAAAAAGTTTTTAAATAAACAAAATTAAAAAGAATCTGCACTCAATAATGTTTATTATGACGAAAATAAACTGCTGCTGCCGCATTATAAATTTTATATCACTTGATGGATAATTGATCGCAATTAATCCATTCCGTTTCGAGCTCCTGGCTCCTTTACTCTTCAAACAAATCATCGCTAAAACAAAAAACATAGAATATAATACTGAACTGCGTTAAATATCTTTCTTTCATCTGTCTTGCCAATTCTACTACGGTGCTCTATATCCGGAGTTACGGAGCTCTTGAAAATGCTTTGGAGAACATGACTATCGTACTATTTATTATTTGATATATTATTATTATGCGTATTTTATTTTTTATAGTAACTCTTTGGGATTTTTTTCGTATAAAACCGCTGCAAATAGGGAATCCACGTCAGTGCTGCAGTGTGTTAAACTCCGCGTCAGGGTCCCACTGGCTGCCATATTTAACACTGAGCAGCGGTGACGTGAAATCCCTTCTGCGGATATGCAGCAGAATGACTCCCAAAGGGTTAAAATTTGAGTAACAACGTGGTTGCGGATTGGTTTGGGCGTTGAAGGGGGAAGGGGCAGGGGGGTAACGCGCTTTTTCTAAAATATTAATAAACTCGGGAACGCTATGGAGGGGTGAGGTAGCTCATGGATCCTAATCAACCTTAGTATAAAAATGCCAAAGGGTAAATTTGGGGTTGGTATACTCCAGGATCCAAACAACCTACCTATTTTTGCTAAAACCTCATTCCTCTGGAATTTATATGATTATGGAGAGACATAGATTTTATAAAAGGTTTGATCTATCAGTAGATACAAAATTTGTTTAGTAATTAGTTATTAAAATCGCTTACTAAATTATTGTAAAAGCTGATTTCAGCAATAAATTTGCCATAGGTTTATTTTAACTACTTGAATTAGTAAAAAATCTACTAACGTTTTGCTGGTTCTTTTTCAAAGCATTTTTTTCGTATTTTGAAAATTAGTAACTATGCAAAGTAACTGCAATAGGCGCTTTTGTAAACATCTACTTTATTGAGACATTTGTCTTGGGACTGGGATACGTTTCAGTTTATTGGCACCCATTACTCATTATTTTTTTGAAACATGATACATGTTTTGTTAGTTGGAAATTATAATGTACTGGATAAAACCCAACTGTTTAAAATAATTTTAAAATGTTTAAGTTATGCACTTATGTAGCTAAATGAAAAATTATAACTGCTTGTGAAAGATAATTACGAACAAATTTACCACTTAAAAATCACCGATGTATTCAAAGGTTCAAACATAATTTTGGAAGCTATCTCGCGCTTAAACAATTATTCGCGCAAAAATTTGTTTTTATGCTTTTTAAAATAAGCTGCGAAAAAAATTCTAATTTTTTTTCAAAAAATTTTGGTCGAATTTTTTGTGTACAACCAGACATTTTTATAGGTTAATTTTTCTTGTTGCAATACTCTCTTTTTGTTTTTTTAAATCCAAAAATAGCTTTAACTTTATCTTAACTAGTTTCTTAAAAGATATATATCAGGAGATTACAAACAAACAGAAAAATTAAAATCACATCTATATACATTATCAAAACACCCCACGAACTTATCATTCAAGTTTAATATAAATCTGTTGTTTTAGATTACATTTTATAGGTAAAATCGTTTTGCTACGCTCGTAATAAGTTAGCCACATTGAAAACTTGTTTGGTTAAGGGAAAAATTTAACAAAAAAAAAACTAGTAAACTTACATATCATAGTATATTGGCTGTGGATCACTCCTAAAAATAACAAAACATTACTAAATTTAAATAAAAACAGTTTTTTGCCTTGATTTTTTTATTTTCTGCTAAAATTTTATTGGCTTAAGAGGTACTGATCACTTGTAATATAAATTCTTTTACCTTTATATTTATAAAAAAATTATAAAAATAAAAATCCCATTTATCTTTATACAATAAAGTTTTTTTAACTTTTAGTATACGTTATAAGTTTTTTTTGCGTGAGTGTTGACGTTTTACTTTATGTTATTGCTTCTATGTTCGTTTTTAAATCAAAAACAATAGAACAAGTGATAATCCGTAGAAAAAATTTAGTTTTTGTTTAAGCATAAAAAATTAAAATACAAAATTTATGCAGTATTGCAGTTTAGAATTCTTTTAAACACAAAAATCGTAAAATCACCAACTGAAGTCTACCGAAATACGAAAAAAACCAACCTGAGGTTGCAAAGGTTTTTACAAAATTATGTAAAAAAGATTAAATACAATAAGCAACAAACATTTTTTTACCTTTTTCCGAAACGAACTAAAGCATTGCGAAGTTTTCCTCCGCGTTTACCGAATCTAAATAATGATTTTTTTTATGTTTTTTAGCAAAGAATTCAAAATATAAGATATGTTGGTGATCTGGTAAATAATCTATCGTTTAATAATACACCACAATGTAGTAAACGTAAACCTTGATTAAAAGACGATCATCATTAGGAGAGCATCCAAAAATATTATTATTTTATATAGACCAATACCTGTAACAAAACTCACCACTTCGAAAATTAGTATACATTACTATATTAACCCGTTGCCTTAATTGTCTTTTCCTCGGTTACAACCATGTGCGAACTATGTCATTCATACTTCCGTCATACCAAATTTTTTGTGCGAGTAGTGCCCAGTAAGCGAGCAAATTGAAATGGTTAAAACGGTACGGTGGTAATATGCAGATTTTTGTCAAGGATACAGGGTATTACGTAGGATATTTCATGTTGCAAAAATTTGCTTATTGCTTCTGTGTACAGCTTTAATCATTTCAATTTGCTCGCTCACTGGGCACTATTTGCGCACAAAAAGTTATGTATGACGGAAGTAAAACCTAGGTCATGCATCAGCTCACCGCGATAGGGTTTACGTACGACATTTGTCATACGAAATTACCACCACCGTGAGACGAAGATTTAACTTTGTCGTACGAAGGTTTTACGGTTGTTGCGGGGGAAAAGACCTTCACGGGAACGGGTTAATATTAGTTCTGAGTCTCACAACAAAAATTTAGGTGCGAATTTTTCTGGCATTTGCCTGAAAATAAAAACAAAAAAATAGCATTTACTTAGTCAAACTTAAAAACTAAGTAAACAATAGCATTACTCTAGCATTATTATTCACAAAATTAGCACAAAACTAGGGCAGAGCTCCAGAGTCGCAAGATTTATTCGGAGCTCCGAAGAACATCAGTAGTCACGACGACTGAACCCTAAGTTTTTAGTCTTTTTTTTCTTCATATAAACAAAAATCCTTCCTTAACATTAAGACACCAGTTTCATTCGTGCGATTTGAACGTAAGCAGAAAATTTATCGATAATACTAAACATTTTCTTGCTAACCTTTATTGGACTTTAAGATTATATAAAATTTTTTTTTTGTTTCATCAGTAATTCCGAAAATAATTTAGCAACAAATTTACTAAAACACAACAAATTATATTCACCTGACTAATGCGTTTCGTAGGGCTCCAGCTCGTTTTCCTAACCTGAAAATTATTTTTTAAGAATTAATATTGTTAAATTTTACATTTCGTCGTTGTTATGACACAATAAGTGAGAAGCGTCGTAAATACTCGTAACTGTGACTCTTTTTATATCTTTACACATAAATAATCCAAACAAAATGAGTTAGAGTCACGTTGATTTTGCACTCGTTATGACTCATTGTGTCAAAGCAACGACTTTAATTCCTATTAAATAGGTAACAACTGTATGCTGGTTCTATGATTCCAAACTACAGATTTTATGGGAAAGTTAATACTTCCAAAAACAAAAAAAAAGAGATAAAACATGTATTGTATACATAAAAAGTTTTGGATTTCATTTGATGTTTTCACCATCAGTAATTACATATTATTACAAAACTGGTAGAAAACTTTGCCATGCTTGGCTGTCAGGGGAGTGCAAAAGGGAACTTAATTTGAATATAATTGTGGGAAAAATAAAATCCAAAAAAAACATTGAAAATCTAAATCAGTTCTTAATAGTATACCGTTTTTTTTAAATACGTTAAAATTTAATTGTTTTTTTTTTGATTTTGAAGAAAAAAATATATAAAAAAACATAATAATTTACATTCAAAAACTTTTTTGTTCAATTTTTTTTGTTTTAAAATATTTCTAATGTTTTTAGACCAATTTTAAATGTTTCAAGGTGTTTTAAAATGTTTTCTGGGACATTTTGCTTTCTTCCATTTTTGTTTTTAACCCGTTCCCGTAATGCCTTTTTTCCCCGTTACAACCGTGAAACCTTCGTACGACGAAGGTAAAACCTTCGTCTCACGGTGGTGGTATTTTCGCATGACAAATGTCGTACGTAAACCTTACAGCGGTAAGCTCTTCGCATGACCTAGGTTTTAATTCTGTCATACATAATTTTTTGTGCGCGAATAGTGCCCAGTAAGCGAGCAAACTGAAATGGTTAAACCTGTACGGTAGCAATATGCAAATTTTTGCAACATAAAATATCCTATGTAGTACACTGTATCCGTGACAAAAATCTGCATATTGCCACCGTACCGCTTTAAACATTTCAATTTGCTCGCTCACTAGGCACTACTCGCGCAAAAAAATACGTATGACGGAAGTATGACATAGGTCGCACGAACGTTTCACGGTTGTAGCCGAGGAAAAGGCAATTAAGGGAACGGGTTAAGTTAAGGCGTGTTAACTCTTTTTTTAATATTAAGGCGAAAAACGGACTTAAAACACGCTAGTGCTGATCAATATTAAAAATAGTTTCTGTTTCTCGTCTGCTCCCAGGCAACTTTTCTATGATACACAAAATGGCAAGTTGCGATTCCCATTTCGCGCCTGAGGCGAGATCGAGATCATAATCAGAAAGGGTTAAATGCCCTTTTCCCACAATTGAAAAAAGGAGCTTAAACCTGCCGTTTTAAAATTCGGAAGCAATTAAGTTCCACCATTAAAACCTTTGGCCTCGCATAATCGGTTATTTTTTACTCAATAAATACACACGTTTAATAATAAAAAATAGATTTTTTAATATATTAAAATAGTAGTCAATTTTGCTTCTATTTGTGAAAACAAAAAAATTCAAAAAGCAAAAACAATTAACCGTGATGAAAAATAAACGTGTAAAAAAACTATTACCTGACCAGAGCGTTTCTTAAACTTCCTTTTCTTTTGGCTTTCAATTCCACACTACTAAAAAATCATTAAAAATTGTTGTCTAAATTCTTGACAACTTTTGCTATTACTATAAAGTGTTATGATTAAGATATTTTCATGTGATTCCTTTTATATTTTTGGTATATTAGAATCAAAACTTTCATTTAAAAGTCATAAATTTTATTTTTACGTAATAGAAAGAATTGTGTTAGAGAACACTTTTGACAATTATGTTTTTTTATTAATTGTTTTAAAATTAAGAAAATAAGACGACAAAAATCCAGAATATTGTTTTTTAAAGATCGTTGCTATGAGTATTAAGCTACAAACAAAATGTGAATTTTCTATAAAACGATCCCTATTGCGGCCAGCCCTAATTATTAAAAAAAGAAAACAATTTACAACGTATAACAAATTCTTAATATCACTGTATTAGTTAGTACAGATATTTACAGACAGGCTTTATTAAAACCCCAAATAGTGTGACTGGGAGCTAAATAAAAAAGGGTGACTTCACTTCACAGTACACACTAATTCGTATGTAAATTATTAGTTAAAAATATTATTGTTTAAAAAGGCTTCAAGAATTATTTAGCGGGTTTTGCATTCAAAAATATGTTTGATGGGACTTTTATGGGAAATTTTTGTGATTTTAAACAAAAAAACAGCGGTAAAGGCTGGGCAAAAATGGGGGGTTAATTTAACGCTGAAACTTTTTTTGAATTTTAATTTGAATACGAACCTCAGTTTAGACAAACCATTCTTGTCGCACCACCTATACTGTTTAAATCTAAGGAACAATTTTTGCTTATTACAATTATAAATCTGAACAGCCAACGTCACAGCAACGAGGATGGTAATACACGCACGCACGCCTGTTGGCGTCGCTAGCAAGGCAAACAAACCAAGTTCACCAGGTCTCGAGACGAAAAAAAATAACCTACTCGGATGGTAATACAAGGATAAATATACACGTACAAGTATAAATATAAAGTAACCAACACCACACCACGCGGATGGTAGTACACGCACAGTAAAAACCTTACGCCAGCCTTACGAAGCTTGTTAGCGTCGCTAGCAAGGCAAAAAAACCATGTTCACCGGGTGTTGAGACGAAAAAAAGAAACCTACTCATCCAAATCCGCCGCGGGGGCTGCCAGCAGCTCACAAATGAGGACGCTGGCCACCAAGACACTCATGATAATCACGGAAGATAGACGAGCCATTTTATTTTTAATTGTTGTACCTAAAATATAAATTTTCGTGATTAATCGATAAATGAATCTCACGTAAAAACTGATTTAAATACGTGTGGTTTATTTTACATAAGCATGGTTGGCCCGCAACTGATTGATTGTTTCGTATAATGTTCAGCTTAGTACAGTAATAGTACGTTCAGTAGTTTTTGCGCGGCTTTCTAACAGCTTCGACAGTTGCAAACGCATTTCAAACCAAACTGAATGCAGATTATTTTTTACGTGAGATTCGTGAATTAACGAATAAAATAATAATAAAATAACGCGCCATAGTGCATAATATCTATCAAGAATACATAGAAGTAATGCGCCAATTTTTCTTGCGCATTCTTGATAGTACTAAAATCAAATTTACTTGTACACGCCAGTAGTTTTTTCGTATTCTTACAGAAGCAGACAGTTAATTTGAAGGCTGTAGTATTTAAAACCGGATACAAATAATTTCAAGAATGGGAATAGAATATTATAAGCTAAACTTATTGTTAATACCAAACCAAACAACCAAAACATGTTTATTAAGGTTTTAGAACAATATCAGTCTAAATTTTAGCAAAAATTTAGTGAGTATATCTCGCTCACGGAGAATATACGATTTATTATTTTTCAATTGTTAATTTTTAATTATTATTACAAGTAAACAATAAAATAATAAAACGTTAATTATCGATTTACCAGTAAAATAATAAAAGAAATAACGCACCATAGTGCAAAAACTAAAATGATATTAGTTCAAAATAGTTGTTTTGCCTAGTTCTTAACATTAAATGCCAAAACTATTCAGAAATTAAAAAAATAAAACTGGAGCAGATTCTTTAAACAAAGTAGTTTTTATTAACAGAAAAATAAAATAATATTTTGAAAAAAAGATTTAAGTTATACATCTGAGCTGAAAAAAATGCAGATTTAAAAAAGTAATATTTTTAAGCACTTAAGCTACATATCTACAAAAAAATCCAATCCAAGACCATATTCAAATCATTTTAATATGTTAGCCAAAATTCGAAAGCTCGTAGATTTAAAAATCGCACAACTTCATAAAATAGTTAGATATTCTAGTAATGATATTTATAAATAAGGAGTTAAATTCTGTAAAAAAATCTAAGTAAAATCGAGAACAAAAATTAACGACAAAAAAGCTAAAATTCATACATGATAATCAGATAATCAACAAAAGTTGATAAATCATAAGGATAAAAACAAACTACTATAAACAAAAATGTTTAATAGGTTAGATTAAGCAAACAATTGTTTCAAAAATGTGTTTCGCTCCTTATGTATTTTATTTACGCATGTTATATTTTCAAAAAGGCTATTTTTTGAACTGGGTACATTTTGACTGAATCCGCCTGTTTTGGCGGAAATGCTCTTAGACCGGGTCCACTAATTTAGGACGCCATACAAAAATACGCACATTCATTTTAAACATTTTTGTTAAAATTTATTTTTGGTACATAAAAAATGGGAAATTTACATCCTATTTTATCGGAATATTAAAAAAAATCAAATCAGGAAGCGTTTTTTGTAAGGTATCTACTGATGCCTAGACTAAGTTTTTTCGACGCCGTGTTTTGCCGTTCACGGAAGAAAAATATAATTTAGCTTATAATTTATTTAAGAATAAATGATTAGCAAACAAAAATTCAAAATGTTGTTATAATTAATTTCTACAAGAGTTAAACAAATATTTTATTATAAGTAAAAGCTAAAAAGTTGTTTTTTTTTTAATTTAATGCTAAATCCATTACAACCCTTGTTACCTAATTTTTTTTTTACCAAATATCGCCTTGTGGATTTTTTAATGCCTCAGTGATATGGTTAAACAAAGGTTTATTCTTAACATATCGCGTGCGTCTATTTTTTACTATTTTTTAAGTTACAAACAAGGCGAATAATTATCATAGCTGTGTCACGATAGCAGGTTTAAAGTTACCAAATAAGATAGTAGATAAATGATTTTTTTGATTGAATTAAATTTGGTAAGTAAAAAAATTTATTTTAATTAAATAAATTTACTTACCAAAGTATACGTATAATTGTGTAACATAAATACAATTTACGTTAAAAAGGACAATAAGAGGAGAGATAAAGATAATTTATTCCCGCAGTTCCCGCAAGGCCGTAGGCTAGAATTTTCCAGAGTACTTTTGTACAAAGTATTACTTTTTAGAAAATATTTACAGAACACCATTTATGTTTATCATTTAATTAAATTCCTG
>JASAMX010011638.1:0-12589 GCA_030248175.1 Microlaimidae sp. YZB2_3 | reverse complement strand
TAAACCTTAGAAGAAGAAAAATTGGTGGTGCTCCTTCTTGACGAAAAAAAATACCAAATTGATGTAGTTCCTTTCTATGATGTAGAAAACAATGCTTTTTAGTGTACAATCTTCAAAAACAAAGGTTTTTGTGTAGCCAACTGAGCATAACTTTTAATACTAAAATTTAGTAAAATTTTTAAATGAAATAATAAATAAATGAAAAATTAATAACAAACAGAAATACAAATAAAAATCTAAGCTTGTTTAAAAAATCTGGTTTTCTTAACTGTGACAAGCCATCGGAACCAGCCAAGGCAGGTTGCCATTGAACAATATAATAAAAAATATACGAATACTTACAGAAAGGAATAATTGCGAAATCACAGTGATCCCGTAAATCTTTCTGAATATGCAAAATATTTGGTTAATTTAATAAAACAAAATCGACTGCATGTATAAATTGACTAAATGGTCTTGTAATTTTTTGACAATCCTTCGTTTTTTATCAAAAGAACAATTTAACAAACTGCTGCTCAGTGTTAAGGTTGGTCACGGACGGCGAAGACGATGCGAAACTTTAACAATGAGCAGCATCGATGCTGAATCGCTTCGGTTGATTTGCAGCGCTTTTTGAACAAAAAAAATCCCTAAGGTAAAGTAAGATTAAAAATGAGTTATAGTAGTTATAGTTTCACTTTCAGTAAAGCATGAAAAATCTGTGATATATTTAAGTTTATTAAAGAGTTCTCAGTAACTCTGTTCACATATCTTTGAAAGAAAATAAATTTTATCGTGACAGTTATTGCGACACTTGTCCTTATGTGAAAGGCTAACTTTGAGGTTAAGTCTTGAAGTTTTATTACTGTTTTTGAGGCTCAGCCTGACTTAAATCGCTTATGGCTACACTTAAGACTTAAGCGTTTCGCCTAGGGACTAAGGCTTAAGCCTACCAGTTCACAGCTACCTAATAATGGATGGGCTTTAGAGCCGGAAGCAGGGAACTTGGAGCCATTGAAAATATTTGGGAACTTGGAACCACGAGAAATAAGATCTTGGAGCCTTTAGGAAAAAATTGGTTTGGGCTTAGATTTAGGCTTCGCTTAGGCTTAGATATAGGTTTTTAAGTAATTTTTATTTTTGGCTCCAGTTCCCACTTATGCTCCCAAGTTCCCAAATTATGGTTCTCAGTTTTCCCCATTTTTGGCTTTGCAAGTTCCAGCTCCAAGTTTCCCAGGTCTTATTGATCCTAAATCGTCTAATAATTGGTGAAAACCAAAACGAAACGTCAAAACCTTACAACTGTACATTTTATAACTTTCGTCCAATTTATAATTAAAAAGGGGTGTAAATTTACAACCAGAAGTGTAAATTTACAACGAAATAATGCGTTTCAATGATTACGTTTTGGTTTCTTGTCAGGCTTTACTTAGGCTTAGGAAGAATAACATGGGTTTTGGTCTGGTGGAACTTAAAAATTATTTATTTTTATTATTTTACGGTAAAATGATATAAAATTTAAACTTTCCAATAGAAACATAAAATTAAATTTGATTAGCAAATGCATTTTTATAGAAAGGTTGTGAGTTTACACTTCTTGCTTGTGAGATTAACACGTTGTGAGAAACTACTTCTTTGGTTGTAAGAGTGGTCGTCACTGAATAATTGGCTTAGGACTTAAACCTTTTTTCTTGAAAATTTTAATTAAAATACCGAATTTTAAATAAATTTAATGACAATTTAGTCAATTTAAATTTGTAGCTAAGTCATCTTAAGCATTTTTTAGAAAGGGATAGTTTATTTTTTGAATAACACAACATATTTAGGCAGAAAATCACATTTATTTATGTAACTGCATCTTAGAAACAAATTGTTTTAGTGTTGTTCGAAATTAATTAATTTGTAGATTTTAAATAAATTTGTAAGAATAAGTTAATTATGGTTTCACAATTTAAAAATCAAAAATTCACTATTTTTAAACAGTGCAGCTTTGTTGAGTTTATAATTTTTTCTTACAATTATAGTAAATTTTTGTTTTTATTTCGATTTTCTGACTAAAAGTTGCAAAACGATTTTTAATTTATCGTTTTGTTTTGAAAACTTTTATTTTTGATAAAAAGTATTTGTTTTTTTTTTAATTTTTAAAAACGAAGAGATTTAACTAAAAGTGTAAAGTCAATTTATAATATGATTTAATTCTTAAGTCTAAAGTCATGGGTCTTAAGTGTAAAATCTTAAGTTTTAAGTCAAGCTGTAAAGCGTGCCGTAAGTCATAAGTATACACTCTTAAGTTCTATGTCCTAAGTCTTGAGCCATGAGTCTGAGCTGTGAACCGCGCTTGCGGTTGCTTTTAAAACATCTTCCTTGTTTTTGGAAAAAAAACATGTTATGGTATGGTATTAGCTAACACTTTACAGAAAGTATTATTACAGAAGTGTCATAATTGCCCAGCAAAAATGAAAATTATTAAAAAAATTTAATAATTATTGCGAAGAACACTTGTGTTTCTAATGAACTGGTATACAATGGAAAAAAGTAATTGTACAAAATTTACAAAAATGCTGATGGTTAGATTTAATTGAATTCATCTATTGATTAATATGATTTTATACTAGTTATTTTGATTTTACTAATAAGGTACTCACTTGCTTAAAGTGCATACTCGTTATGCTTTAGTGAGTTTCCTAGATTTAGCAAAAAAAAGTTCATATTACGTAAAAATATTAAAGTTCTCTTATTTTGGTTTATATTTGATCTATCAGTTTTCTTATTTTTAAGTTCCTCACAATCGTTCCAATAACAGCCATTCATTTTTGATTTGTGATCTTAATAGACATTTTTAAAACGTGAGTAAGACATCTTTGTGAGTATTCAGTTTTTTAAAGATTATGTAATGTTAAGTATTTCCCATGTTTCTATAAATTTTATTTTATCGACATATAACCTCCTAATCACAATAAAAGAACGTGTGTTAGAGAAATATACATATCTGGTTAACTTAACAATTATGTTAAACGACAAAAATATAAAGATAAAAACTTAATAAAAATTTAGATCTGTGCTCAACTTGATGTTATAACGCAATAAAAGTTATTTTATGATATGATTAGTTTTTGAATAAGCTGTATGGTTAGGTTGCCTGCCAGTTGGAAGATTTAAAATTGAATTTCGTAAAGTTTTTTAAAAAATAAATTTCAAAAAAGCTTTTAAACCAATTGAAATTTTTTCTTTGCTGATGGCTCCGAAGACCCTGTACCTAGACACACTTCCCGTAAACTAGATTTTTGTTACAATATAAAAAGAGAAAAAAACTTGAGACAAAAAATTTTGCCTCCAAAGGGAGAGTGAAGCTGCTCTTAACCTACCTTCTAATTGATCGATACAAAAAATAAAAGTTGGTGCCACGAACTTTTTTCGACATTCTATCGAGAAAATGTGACATTAACGAGAAATATTACGCTTTTTTATAAATTAAAGAAACAACATCAAATTATTAACGGATTCAGAAATTTTTGAAATCAGCTGGAACAAAAATATTAGTTCGCAGAAATTTAACAATAAAGAAAATTTTGCTCAAGACTTTAAAATTAATAATACTTTGTCGAACTTTATAAGCCGATTAGGTTCACAGTGTGAACATTTGGAATTAGAACACAGGAAACTGATATATTTGCGTCTGTTTATAACATGCGGCGGAAGTAAATTTTAAATGCTTCACTGACACCTTTCGTTTTTATTTACAAAGTTTATATTGTTGTTTTCAAGAAAACGTTGGAATTAGTGGGCATTCAGTATAACAAAAGTATTATATATAAATATAAGTATAGTATTTATAAAAACTAAAAAGCCAAAATTCAAACTCAGCATATTCCAAGAAGGTTTTTACATGAAAATCATTGAAATTTTTTTAAAGATTTAGGGTCGATGGAGCCGAAAGAACTTGAACTGGACTTTGGAGCCAAAATTAGGGATCTTGGAACCGTAAGTGGACTTGGAGCCGGAATAGAAATTGCTTAAACGTTTACCTAAGCCTAAGCGAAGCCTCTAACCCCAAACCATTTTTAAAGGCTCCAAGTTCCCATTGTTCATGGCTCTAAGTTTCCAAAAGTTTCCGATGGTTCCAAGTGCTGTGGCTAATACCCCATACCTTTTGTAAATGCAAGTTGTTCAAGGTGTTTTGATAATAATGAATGAATTTCAAAATTTACATTATTTATGATAATTAGCCTTGAAAAATGCTTTAAGAATAGACCAGGAAAAGGGGCGATTTTTCCCCGGGCATATGTTTAGACAGAAAAGATGTGGACTAGTCTGAGATGGACATTATGTGGACTATAGAAAATTTGCATTTCGTTTTACCAGCGGCTCATGAAATAAAATTTTTTACCATATGATAATGATTTCTTTATACATTTATTTAATTACACAGCAGCACTGTTGCATTTTTTTAGTTTGATGAATGTCAATTTAAAAATTTATACTACAGCAATCTTTGACAAGCGCAGTTGCCATTTTCTTGTTTAGGCTTGTCCCACACTGTGCACATATTACATTTCAAGCATTTGTATAGTATACATATTTCAGTTATTAATTTATATCATATTTATTTCACAAATTTTACATTGTGCACATATTATATTTAAGCTGTTTTTATATTGTACACATTTCAGTTATTAATTTATACCATATTTAATATTATGCACAATTATGATGAAATGTTTCAGTTTAAGACATTTCGTTTAGTTGCTTTTATATTGTGCACATTGTAGCTTACTTCTTTCTTTCAATTATTAATTTTTTTTGGTTATTAATTTATACTGTATTTAATATCATGCACAATTATTATGAATTGTTTCAGTTTAAGACATTTTGTTTAGTTACTTTTATATTGTGTACATTGTAGCTTACTTCTTTCTTTTATTGTGCACATATTACAGTTAAAGTGTCTTAATACTATACACATTTCAGTTATCAATTTATAAAATATTTAATGTAAATACTTTATATTTACCATGTAAATATAAAGTATTTACATGGTGCACATTTTAAACGGTGCACATTTACGTCGTTTTTATACTATGCACATTTAAGTTATAAAGTTATATTATATTTAATAACATGCACATCTATTTAGCATCGTTTCAGTTAATGATATTTCGTTAAGCTGTTTTTATATTGAGCACATTGTAGGTATAGTATTGTAGGTATGGTTTTGTAGGTGTAGTAAATACTTTATAAATTGAAAACTGAAATGTGTATAGTATTAAAACACTGTAATATGTGCGCAATGAAAAAAAAGTAAGCTAGGGTAGTGCATTTAATTTCAGCACTTTTCCAAATTGGGCATTTTTGATTTTGGACTATATCTTTGATAATCCTGGATGGAATACAATGTTTAATAACTAAAATGAGAGCTAATTATGTAGATGACTGTCGTGAGCTTTTTATTTGTTATGTTATGATATTTTTTTCATGTGAAATTGTGTGATTTATAAAAAATAAAATTGTTACTCATTTTTAAAACATGGGCATTTCATTATTACGCAATAAATTGGTTTAAAAATTAAACTGTCCTGATAAAATTTTGTCTGTTTTCCGAATTTTTAGTCCCCGTTGTTCTACATTGCGCCTGTGGTGAGCAATCGTTATAAAATAAAATAGTGTAATTTTGGCACATATATTCTGTAGGTAAAAACGGGTTGTATTAAGTGGTCGGGTGTTAAATTGTAGTTGTAAATGGTTAAAAGGCAATGTTGAAATGTATAAGGGTCATAGCACTGTACTTAAACTCGATTAAGGGGGTCCTTTTAAAAAGTTCCAAAATTAAATGCACTTTTTCCCCAAATTTTGGTCATTTTGATACCATTTAGCATTTTAGCTGTAACTTTTTGCCAGTTACACGTTGAACAACAAGTAGAGGCTTAAATTAAAGAAAACTGTCTGGAGATAATGATAAGCTTTTAAATTTTTGAAAATGATGATTTTTTGACTGAGAAACAATCAATTGTTTATAAAGTGCCGAAATTAAATGCATACATTTAATTTTGGCAATTTTTTATTTTTTTAAAAACTGATTTAATTCAGTAAAAAAACTACTTTTGTAAAGTGAAACTTTTGTGACGCAACGCAGTATTGTAAAAGCTTCAAAATCAGCTATCAAACATGAAAATTGGGCCATACAGTGAAAAGTTACATTGGAAAAACACAAGTGCCAAAATTAAATGCACTACCCTACAATGTGCACAATATAAAAGCAACTAAACGAAATGTCTTAAACTGAAACAATTCATCATAATTGTGCATGATATTAAATATGGTATAAATTAATAACCGAAATGTGTACAGTATAAAAACGGCTTAAATATAATATGCGCACAATGTAAAATTCACAAAATAAATATGATATAAATTAATAACGAAAATATGTATATTATACAAAGGCTTGAAATGTAATATGTGCACAGTGTGGAAACAAGCAAGTTACTTTCAATGTACACAGTGTAATAGCAGCAAAAATGAATAATGACTTTAGTCATGAACTAAAATGTTCATAGTGTAAAATCAACGAAACAAATGCTCACTTAATCAATGCTAACTTAGCTAGCTTTGGATATTAATAGTTTAAATTTAAATACAGTGTGCTGTCCATACTTAAGAAGTCCACAAGTCTGTGGAGCGGTATAGATTTTTTGGCATTCTTCAAGTATAACCCATTTAATTACATGGACTACTTTAGGTATAGACAAACTAACAGTTTAAATCCCTTATTTTTCATGAAAATTACCGTAAGAATACTTATAAATGACCTGATCGTGAACTGTAGGCCCTAGTTTCCCTAACAACCAGGGGCGTAGCCAGGATTTTGGAAAGGGGGGGTTGTACTTTGTACTCCATACAAATTTTTTGAAAGGGGGGGTTGTAGGGGGTTGTACTCCAAATTTTCAAAATACTGTAAAAAAGACATTAAAAAAGGGTAAAATTTTTTGCGCTTCGCGCTAGGTGATTCTTTTTGTTGTTATTTGCATTGTTTTTTTAAGTTAAACTTGAAAAATTTCCGGTTTAAAAAGGTATAACATTAAAAATCGGATAGCACGAAAAAATTTTCTAAAATTGTCTTTGAAATTCATTAAAAACATCACTTAAATGTTGTAAAAAGGTATATAAATGTCGAGCGCTGAGCGGAGCAAAGCGCGAGGAAATTTTTTAAAATTGTTCTCTTTGGACCCCCAAATTTTTACCTCGGCCAACCCAACAGGGAGGGTTGCCACCCCTACAACCCCCCCTGGCTACGCCCTTGTAAGCAACCTAAGCAAAACCTAAAAATCAAGCCAAATTTAAACTTTAGTTTGATTTTAAGGTTTTGCTTAGGCTGCTTAGGAAAACTAAGGTCTACACTCCACGATTCAGGTTGCTCATTAGTTTTATCTTGACAAAATTTTTAAGTTTACGTGTTTTTCTTAAGATTTATTAAAAAAACTATTTATTTTAATTAATTGTACTTGAAAAATAAGGGATTTAAACTGTTAGTTCGTCTATACCTAAAGTAGTCCATGTAATTAAATGGGTTATACTTGAAGAATGCCGATTTTTTCACTCTGCTGCGGAGTTAGCTGCGGAGTAAACTCCTGTTAGCCCACTTGAATGGGTTACTCTTGAAGAAGGCAGATTCTGATTTTCAGCGGTAATTTTAAGCGCACTGAAAAATCTGAAACTCTATCATGATAAAGTTTAGCTTGATTTTTAGGTTTTGCTTAGGCTTAGGAAATGCAAAAAAGCGTTTAAAACTGTTTAGCTGAATAAAAAAAACGTTTTTGCTTGGTTTAACCGTGTTTAAAAAATGATTTTTTAGCGAACCCACAAAAATAACGCGCTGAAAATTAGAAACTGCCCTTGAAGAATGCCAAGAAACTTATTCCTGAGCCTAAGCAAAACCTGAAAATCAAACTAAAATTTTTATGATAAATGTATATTTAAATTTAATGATTTGTTATTTGAAAAAAACTGTTGTTTTTCCTAAACCTAAGCAAAACCTAAAAATCACACAAAAGTTTATCATGATAAATTTATATTTATTTAATGAATGGTTTGTTTTTCAATAAAGACTAAAACTTTAGTTTTTCCTAAGTCCAAGCGAAACCTTAAAATCAAGCTTAACTTTATTATGATAACTTCTTAATTAACAATGTGTTCTAGAAAATATTTTTTGTCACAAAACAAAATTTTACGATAAAAATGATGCACACACATAAACAGCAGGGTTGCCAGGTCTAAAATAGAAAAAAGGGCTATTTTTTCAACAAAAAGGGGCAAAAGGGGCTATCAAAATTTTCAGAAAATGCCAAAATTTAAAAAAAGGGGCTATTTTTGAAGAAAAAAAAGGGCTATTTTAAAAAAAAACTAACAATTTTCATTAAATAAGTGCAAAAATAAAGACTATACACATATTTCACAGTATTTTAGGCTACCGGCAAAAAATTAAAATGTACCCTAAAATTATGACGCCATTTTTGACCTATGATGACGCCATCATCGCGAATTTTTTGCAGTTTTTAGCCTATTTCAATGTATTTTAAGCCATTTTAGACCTATTTTTACCTTATTTTTGCTTTCTTTGTCCCTTTTTTCCCTTTTCCCTTCTTTTCTACTTTTTTTTTCTCCTTTTTTTCTTTTTTTTTCTTTCCCTCCTGCTTGCCTCCCCCGTTTTATTGCCCCCCGTTTCAAAAAATTTGCCCCCCATGCCCCCCCCCCCATTTTGGAATTGCCCCCCCCCGTTTTAAGCCCGGGGGGGCAGTGCACAGGTCTGAGTAACAACTCTACAGATTGTAATTTCACCCTAAAAACATTTTGTAAATAAACACAGAACAAATAATTTTTTCAATAATTTGAAATTTATATTAGCCACGTCAAACCAAAAAAAAATTAAAACAATATGAGATGAAACTTATATCACAAGTAAGCTCAGATTATAAGAAGAACAAAGATATAAGTTTCACCTCAATCCGTTGTGTTTACAAAAAGTTACGTGTTTCAAATTAGGATAACTGTGTGAGACGCCCCCACATGCAGACATGAGAACACGCACTCATAAACAAAACTCTAGATATGCGCCGGAGTGTGGGAGAATCAAAAATATATAATAAAGGAAAAATGAGACACTTAGAACAAACTGCTTGTAAAAAAAGGTCCCATTTAAATGGGACCTGGTCCCATTTAAATGGGACCTTTTGATTTTGGTCCCATTTAAATGGGATCCCATTTAAATAAGTCCCATTTAAATGGGATCCCATTTAAATGGGATCCCATTTAAATAGGTCCCATTTAAATGGGACTTATTTAAATGGGATCCCATTTAAATGGGATCCCATTTAAATGGGACCTATTTAAATGGGATCCCATTTTAATGGGGTCCCATTTAAATGGGACCTATTTAAATGGGATCCCATTTAAATGGGATCCCATTTAAATGGGACCTATTTAAATGGGATCCCATTTAAATGGGACCTATGAATAAAAAAAATTACAACAATTTTTTTAATAAATAAATACGCATCATTTTATATTTTTTATCTGAGCGGCGGTCTGACGTGCGTAATTAAAAAATTTAAAAAAAAATTATTAACGCATCATTTTTAATTGTTTTCGCGTGAGCGGCGGTCGGATATGCCACACACACACACACACAGACACACAAATGCTTTTAGCTTCGTTATTAATTAAAAAACCTTGAATAAAAAAATTTTTTCTGGAATATATTTAAAATCAAATCACAAAATTTGCCAAACGGTTTAAAAAATCTACAAATTAAAATGTTATTTATTCTGTATATTTTCTTGGTTTTTTTATTTTTCAAACAGTTTTTATGGCTTATCGAGTTCGGCTACAGAAAAATAAATATCAAGTGTTTTAAAATAATATTCATAAACTAAAATAAAAATAATGTTTATTAAAAAAAGCAATAGAAAATCATAAGCATGCAAAGCAAAAAAAAACGAGAATAATCTTTTATTTATTATTTTTTATAGAACTATAGAAGCAGCTTTGAACAAGAACGAACTTCAATTGTGTGCACCTAATAGTTTAAATTAAAAATTTAGATACTAAGGTAGTTGCTGTAACAATTTATTTATTAGGATTTATTTTTTTACAGAGAAAATCAATTTATATTGTTTACATAGCAAGGTGATTAATTAAAATTAAGATTTTAAAATTTAAAAATATTAGCAAACCTTTATCGAAAATCACAATATGCACTATTCATAAAAGAATAAAAATAAAAAAGTCGTTTTTTTTTCAATTTCACGTCATTTTTCTTTGTTTCAGTTAAATTTATATTCAGTTTGGGACCTTTTACGTTTTAATTTTTCTAACTTAGAAACAAACACACAAACTTAGAAATTAAATAGTAAAAAGCTTCCATGTTGAAAATCATATATAACTAGCCATGATAAATGCTCTATGAATAGAGCATAAAAAATTGGCACGTTTTTCAGTTACCAATCACTCTGAATTTCAATTACCAAACTACCAAATTGTTTATTTGGTTCTCCAAAGTAAAATATCAAGACTGTTATGGTCAAAATGATTATTATTAATCATTATGATTATATCATTATTGTTATTATTATGATTATTATGATGATTATTAGTGTATTGGAAATTAGTGTTATTTCAAATTTCTTTACTAGTCTGTTATATTTTGATCCAAAACTCAACAGTAAATTGTTTACGCCTGATAATATTTCCTTGTCTTAAAAACTACATACTAAATGAAAGTAAAATGTTGTTTTGTATATAATTAAAATTCCTTCTTAATATTTTACGTATACTCCGAAACTGTTAATCAATGAATTTATATGTTTAATAAACCAAACTAAAGTTTAAAAAATAATGTCAAAGAAGAAAAACTGTTTTTTCATAGTTTAGGAATTCGAATGTTTTAAAAAACCGAACATTAATTGCAAACTGTTTTTGTGATTTTGTTAATTCTTTAAAAGAAAAATTGCGGATTTTCTTAAGAAATAATTGTTTTAAAAGCGCGGAACATAACTTTTAATTTTTCTATTTTATTTTTTAATACTTCTTTCGACACTCAGGAGTAAGATTAACATTGGCAATAAGGTGATTATTAAAATCTTAAGTTTTTTTAAGGGGCTGGGTTTATTTAAATGATATTTTTACAGTAAACAAAACAGTATTTACAGAAAAACTAAAAAGAACCTTTTTCACGAAACTAGATCAAAATATTTTTCAATATTCGTCAGCTATAAAATAGGGTTGTATTAAGAAAACAATATAATTACTTTTTATGAAAAATTTAAATTTAAAAAACCATTTAAATATCAGTGCTAATATAATTTTTAAAAATTAAATAGAACGCTGATTTTTTTTTCAAATTTTCGTGTATTCACAAAATATAAGTCATTAAAAAAATTGAAGTTAAAGTTTGCTGAAAATGATTTAAAGAAAAATTAAAAAAAAACGTATGTGTGTGTGTGTGTGGCATATCCCATCGCCGCTCACGCGAAAAGAATTAAAAATGATGCGTTAATAAATTTTTTTTTGTTTTTTAATTACGCACGTCAGACCGCCGCTCAAATAAAAAACAATATAAAATGATGCGTATTTATTAATTAAAAAAATTGTTGTAATTTTTTTTATTCATAGGTCCCATTTAAATGGGATCCCATTTAAATAGGTCCCATTTAAATGGGATCCCATTTAAATGGGATCCCATTTAAATAGGTCCCATTTAAATGGGACCCCATTTAAATGGGATCCCATTTAAATAGGTCCCATTTAAATGGGATCCCATTTAAATGGGATCCCAATTAAATAGGTCCCATTTAAATGGGATCCCATTTAAATGGGATCCCATTTAAATAAGTCCCATTTAAATGGGACCTATTTAAATGGGATCCCATTTAATTTAAATGGGACCTATTTAAATGGTGATCCCATTTAAATGGGACTTATTTAAATGGGATCCCATTTAAATGGGACCAAAATCAAAAAGTCCCATTTAAATGGGACCAGGTCCCATTTAAATGGGACCTTTTTTTACAAGCAGTTTGTTCTAAGTGTCTCATTTTTCCTTTATTATATATTTTTGAAATCACGGACAGCAAGCCGTACGAGAAATCTTAACAACAAACAAACCTCAAATTAATATATTATATTTTATCATGATAAGTTTACTTTGTTACTAAAAAAAGAGTGATCATTTTATCGCAATTTTAGGATGATTTTCCGTTTTATTTCTAATTTTGAACCTAACCCGAAAAGGGGCCATAAAAGGGGCTATTTTTGGAGCTAAAAAAGGGGCTAAGGGCTATTTCCAAATTTTTGGGGCTATCATCCTAAAAAAGGGACTAAAAATAGCCCCAAGGGGGCTAACCTGGCAACCCTGATAGATTTCAAGATTTCAAGATTTCAAGATTTTATTTTTCTAGTAATACATTAAGAAAACAGTAAAATTGACAAAACAAACACAAATGTGATTGCAACCCAGTTGAGTTACAAAAACACCAAAAATCACAAAATTGAGAGAAGACCTGGCTGATTTATATTTACTAGGAAAAAAAAATGACTAAAGGCTTTAAAAAAATAAAGC
>JASAMX010011637.1:0-18574 GCA_030248175.1 Microlaimidae sp. YZB2_3 | reverse complement strand
TGATAATACTACATATTGAATAAAAAGCAATATTCTGGTGTTAAAAAGATGTAAAAACATGAATATGTGTTAAAAATTTACGTTTTTGGAAGAAAACTTAGTATAAAAAAGTACCTAAAATTTTCCCGAGGGGGAGGGAAGGGAGGTCAGATTTTAAATTCTAGAGGTGGGACAAGGGTAAAAAATTCGGAAATTTTGGGGGAAGGGGGGCCTAGATTTTCGTCGGGGGGGGGGTCCTAAAATTTCAAGGCTAGATGGGAATGCACCATAGGTGGGCAGCATCCCGGAGTTTGGGGGGTATATCCGACCATTAGAATTTGAGGGAGGTTGTCCCGAAAATTTTTTAGCCCATTGAACCCCATTTTTAGCGTTTTTGGTACTGGGAACCCTCAAATTTTAAGGGGGTACCCATAGATGAACACGGTCAAATCAAAAAGCTAGGGGGTGTTTACCCCGGGTAAATGAAATTTCAAAATCTAGGAGGGGGGTCCTAGGGGGGGTCGAAACCCCCAAGCTTTCTAGGGGGGGTCGACCCGGAGTGGAAGATTTCAAAACCTAGAGGGGGGTCAGGTGGGGTCCGATTTCCGAAACAAAATACTTTTAAACCATTAAATATTTAATTATAGTTTTTTATAAGATAATAATACATATTATTAAATAAAAAAGCAATATTTAGATATAAAAAGGATGTAAAAACATAAATTTGTGTTAAAAATTCACGTTTTTGCCCAAAACTTCGAGGCTAGGGGGGTGAACCCGACCCTACCCCCCTTTTGTTCATCTATGGGGTTACCCCCAAATTTGAGGGGGGGGGTTCGGCTATAGTCGGGATTTTTTGGGGGGTATAACCCCTCCCAACCCCCCCTCCCCCGCCCACCAACCTTGGTGGGGTGGACCTCAACCTGCCCCCCTTTTCTTACCTTTGCCCACTTCTGAGTGGGAGGGGGTTAAACCACCCTTCTTAGAATTTTGAAGGGGGGTTAACCCCCTCAACCTTCCCCCCTCCGTGCCTATGTATAATGCAGAACATTAACTGCCCACCCCACCCAACTATGCAATAATTCTCTATAATTATAATAAGGCTGGACATTAGTTAAATTGTAATTTTTTAGCGCCTGATCTCACACGGAGTGAATTCCAGCAAGGTTATGAGCGCCATCAGCCACGCGGAACATCGGGATGTTAGAGGAGGCGGAACTTTTGATAGGGGCGGAGGAGGAGGTAAGTTGATTCATACGATAATGAAATACAAATCTATAAGCGACTAATGTAAAATTAATTATTGTAAAATTGATTAATGTATAATTAATATAAATCTATAAACCTATAATAGAATTTTTTGTGTATTTTGACCGTTCCAGAGGTGCGCCAAAACCGGACTTGGGGGCGCGCATACGCACATACCCATAGCGTGCGGTGAGCTGCCTCCCAAATTTCGGGGAGGAAGAATTCCCCCCGCCTAGTGGCGTGCCCAGGGGGGGGCGGCCGCCCCCCCCCCAGAAATCCGGCAAAGCCGGATTTTTTTGTAAGGGGGGACCCTTACGTTTTTTTGAATTTTGGGAGAGAAATTTTTTTTTCTTAAATATTAATACAGAAACTTTCCTGATGCTTTCCAAAAGCATATTAATAGTCAAAAAACCAAATTTTAATTAGTTCAAATTGACAATTTATCTCAGTTTTTCAATTTCAAATCGATTTTGCCGCTCAATAGTTAAGGCATACATGTTAAATAAAACTACTATAAACATTATTAATCTTTTATTAACGTTTTAAACACATGTTTTAAATGGATAGGAATAAAAAAAAACCTTAAATTTTGTTTTAATTATCATCTGGAATTAAAATTTCTATTGTATTTTAGCGCCTTAAATTAAAAATTTTCTCCCCTCGGGGGCATTCTGCCCCCCCGGATCCCCCTAACAAGGGGTTCTGTCCTTTAACCCCGCTGGGGGGCTCTCGCCCCCAGACCCCCCATATCTGGGGGGCTGCCGCCCCCCAGACCCCCCTCAGGGTTAGTATGTACCCCCAGACCGCCCCCCGAAATTCGAGAGGGGGCCCAACCATAGGTGGGCAGGGGGTTTTGCAGCTGAAAAATGGGTACATTGAATTACAGCTGAGCAAAGCAAAAAACCAGGTAATGTTTTTAAAATTACTTCCAACCTTTAAATTTTTAATACCACTAACAAATCTAAAGGGGGGAGGTCCATCGTGGTCATATCAAGATTAAAAAACAAAGTAACACAAATTTGGAAGTGGAGACCAATTAAAACATAAGGAATGGGGTGGGTCTAGCGTGGTCATACCAAGATTACAAAACAAAGTAATACAAATTTGCAAGTGGAGATTATATAATTAATGGGACGCTGAGCGAAGCGCGAGAAAATTTTTTAAAAATGGTCGTTCTAAACCCCCAATTTTTATCCTTGGTGACCAAAAGGGGGTCTAACACCAAATTTTTTCCTTTGCCTTGCCCACCTAAAAAGGGGGTCTAGACCCCCCCTTGGCTACGCCCATGTATGTAGGGTATATAATCTTTAATTAAATATAAGATTATGGATTAAAAAGTTTGTGATACTTGACTTTATAATCAAGACAATAATATTATTATTCTATTATTACGTAATTATTAAAAAAAAACTATGATTTCTAATCTAATTATAAGAATATATAAACACATTATTATTAAAAGAATTAAAAAATAAAATTTATAAGTTGCAATAAGGGCTTATTTTAATTTTACACAGTTTTAAAGCATTTATAAGCTTGTTTTACGTTTTTTACGCGTTTTAAGGGTGTCCCAACAAACTCAAATACCCCATTTTTAATCCCCCCAATTTTTACGGGGGTGTCCGAGGTACCCCCATTTTCTAGAGGGGGTGGGGCGTGTGCGTTTCGGCAGTAATCGGGATTTTCGGAGGGTATACCCCCTGCCCACATACTTAATACCTCGGGGTTGTGTAATATATTATTTGATGGTAATGGTGGGTCGAAATAATAAAGGGGGTATGAAAATCGTTAAAAAAAGCTGTTAATAACAAGAAAGGAATGGAGAGGGAAAAGGGTAGAAGAAGGTTGTCCTAGGGGGTAGACTAGCAAAAGAGGCGGGATGAAGGGGTTACTCTTTGTTGCGTTTTTCTGTTTATTAATAATATGCTTTTAATTATTTTATATTTTAGGCGGAAATTAGTATGAATGAATTATTATAGTATTTTCAGGCGGCACCGGCTTCCATCCGCGTTGGGACGAAGGGGGTCGCTCCGGAGGGGCGGAAAGGAGCGGCGGGGGCGGTCCTCCCTACGGGCGTCCCTACGGTTCCACCCCGCCCACCCGCGGCGGATTCGGCGGCGGGCACGCCTACCACTCCAGAGGGGGGCGCGGCGGCGGGGTCAGCGGGGGAGTGGCCTCCTCGGAGGGCGGCGGGCCCCCCTTCGGCGGGGGGCACGGACGGTTCGGAATCGGCGGTGGTAAGCGGTTTTCACTTTCGGAATGGTTTTATAATGAACTTTTTTAGGAGTATTAGCAGAATACGATTTTTTTAATAGAGAATCACGACAGTTAATTTAATGTACACAAAGGTCTCGAGAAGAGTTGAAAATAATTTGTATAAGACCAGAAAAAATGAAAAAGAAATAAGTATTTACAACCAGCTGTTTCTTTTAGAATAAAATGTTTTATGTTTAATTGTTATTTTCGTGTATTATGATCTTGTTTTTTTTTGTTAACCAAAGTCATATACAAATTATTTTAAAATTTTTTCAAAACCTTTGTGTACATTGAATTAACTGTCATGATTCTCCATAGATTGTAAGAATGGTTTTGTAATGAACTTTTATTTTTATAAGAGTTAGCAGAATATAATATTTTTAGAAAATATACGAATAATTGGTTTTGTAAAGAACTTTCTTGGGGTTTAAAAATGGGATAATGAAATAAAAAAAAGCTTAATTAATTTATTGTTAGTTTGGAATATTTTTTATAAACGCTTTAGAATTGCTTGATAGTTTTTTACGATAATAACATTTATGATTCTAAGTTAATAATTCCATTAATTACATTTTAATTATCAATTATAAAGCATGCTTATTCGTTTTGAATACTTTACATTTTTGACTTGAATGGGATAATTGCACTTTCCGGCTCTTAGAGGTGGACTTAGTGGTTTTTAGTGATGAGCAGTTCCGGTTCTGGGTTCCGGATGTTCCCGAAAAAAAATTAAAATTCCTGTTCCGGTTCCTGTTCCAGATTTTAAAAAAATATCAATTCCGGTTTCGGTGTTCGGGGGGTTTCGCAATTTTATATGCACTTCTGGGTTCCGGATGTTCCGGGCAAAATTTGCAATTCCGGTTCCGGTTTCTGTTCTGGCTTTTTGGAAAATCTCAATTCCGGTTCCCGTTCCGGATTTGTGGAACATCACAATTCCGGTTCCGGGGGTTCCGCAGTTCCGCCCATTACTAGGACTTAGTAGTTTTTGAACACAGGTTCAAGTTTAAAAAGGTCCTAGAAGTTTAGATCTTAATAAAGACTTGAGCATTGCCCCCCCCCCCCCTCGGGGGTTTAATTGGGGGGGGGGGTTGCAATTCCAAAATGGGGGCACCGGGCCAATAAAACGGGGGGGGGGGTAAGCAATCAGGGGCGTAGCCAGGATTTCGGAGAGGGGGGTTGTACTACTCCATACAAATTTTTCGAAAGGGGGGTTGTACTCCAAATTTTCAAAGTACCGTAAAAAAGACATTAAAAAAGGTAAAATTTTTTGCGCTTCGCGCTAAGTAGTTCTTTTTGCTGTTATTTGCATTGTTTTTTTAATTAAACCTGAAAAATTTTGTTTAAAAAGGTTTAACATTAAAAATCGTGCGACAGCACGAAAAATTTTTCAAAAATTGTCTTTAAAATTTATTAGAAACATCACTTAAAAGTTGTATGAAGGTATATAAATATCGAGCGTTGAGCGGAGCGAAGCGCGAGAAAAATTTTTAAAAATGTTCTCTTAGGACCCCCAAATTTTTACCTCCGCCAGCCCAAAAGGGGGGGGGGTTACATACAACCATACATGGCAAGTTGGTCCGGAGTGGGGGGGTGGTTAAACCCCAAATTAGGGGGGGGGTTAAAATCCGAGAAACGCAAAATACCCATATCATTTTTTTTCTGGAGTGCATTTTACCCATATCGTTTTTCGATTTTGAAAGAAAAATAGGTTAAAAACACTAATTTTAGGTCAAAAAGCCTTTTTTATTGCATTTTTGAGCTTTTTATTGCTTAAAACATTCATTTTGACCTCAAAACTTAAGTTTGGAGGCAGTTAGAAGTCATTTTAAAGACATTTTTTTTTCTTCATTTTTCCAAAATTGGGGGGGGGGTTAACTTTTTCTCCCCCCCCCCACTTCTGAGTGGGGGGGGGGGTTAAACCCTACTTCTCAGAATTTGGGGGGTTTAACGGTTAACCCCCCCCCCGTGCCCATGTATGGTTACAACCCCATGCATGACCCCCCTGGCTACGCACTTTCAAGCAGGGGAGAAAAAAAGAGAACAAAAGAAGGGAAAAAAAGGCAAAATAAAAAACGGACAAAAAAGAAATTAAGTAAAAATAAGTCTAAATGGCTTATAATACATTGAAGTAGACTAAAAACTGCAAAAATTTTGCAATGAAGGCGTCATAATAGGTCAAAAATTTCCAGACCGTGCACAGGTCTGTAAGTATGTATGCTATGGTGAAGATAGATTATAGTTAATGTTAATGTTTATAACAACATTTTAAACTATATCTGAACATGTTTCATCAATGTCTCCTTGGAGGTTCGATTTCTAAAACAGCGTAAGAAGACGTTTTTTAAATGTTTTCAAACGGGGGGGGAGAAAAGCATACATGTCAGACCTTTACACGGTCTGGAAATGTCCCCCCCCCGCTTTATTGGAGGATTTGCCCCCCCCCCCGTTTTATTGCCCTCTAACCCGCCAAAATATAAAAAAGTACCCTAAAATTATGACGTCGTTTTTGACCTATGATGACGCCATCATCGTGAATTTTTTGCAGTTTTTAACCTATTTCAGTGTATTTTAAGCCATTTTAGACCTATTTTTACCTTATTCTCGCTTTTTTTGTCCTTTTTTTCCCTTCTTTTTTTCTCTTTTTTTTCTCTTTTTTTCTTTCTCCCCTGCTTGCCCCTCCCCGTTTTATCCTTCCCCCCGTTTCAAAAAGTTGTCCCCCCAAGTGCCCCCCGTTTTGGAATTGCCTCCCCAATAAAACCCCGGGGGGACAGTGCACAGGTCTGTGTATGCGCATAGGGGGGGAAAGGGTCACGGACAACCCCCTTCCTCGAAATCTCAGACTCTACCCCCCTTAGAAAAAATCTTGAGCCCCCCTCCTTCTCCAAAATTTTTTTATTTTGACACCCCTCTGGAATTCTCAGTCGACCCCTCCCCCCTTTTTTGTTTTTGTAACAAACACGTTTTTGTAGTAAAAAACAGTACTTTTGTACTCGTTTTATACATAAAAAAGCCTATTATGGTGTATATAAAATTCTATATTAGTGCTAAACAAATTCAATCGATGATTTAGAATAACTTTGTTTGGAAACCGGACCCACCTGACCCCCCTCTAGATTTCAAACTGGTCTACCCTGGGTCGACCCCTCCCCTAAAAAGCTTGGGGAGACTTGGAGACATTTTATAGAATAAAAAGCGATATTCTGGTATAAAAAGGGTGTAAAAACATGAATTTGTGTTGTGTTAAAAATTCACGTTTTTGAAAAAAAAGTTTAGTATAAAAAAGTACTTAAACTTTTGAGAATTTTGAGACTAACCCCCCCATAGGTGAGATGGGGGGGGAAGGGTGGGTCCACCCCCCCTAGCCTCGAAATTTTAGAACCCCCCCCCCTTGACGAAAGTCCAGGGGGTCCTTCCCCCCAAATTTCCGAATTTTTTACCCCTGACCCCCCTCTAGGATTTAAAATCTTATCTCCCCTCCCCCTTTGGGAAAATTTTAGCCACTTTTTTATACTAAATTTTCTTCCAAAAACGTGATTTTTTTAACACATATATTCATGTTTTTACACCCTTTTTACACCAGAATATCGCTTTTTATTCATTAAAAAGTAGTATTATCTTATAAAAAGAACAATTATTAAAGTTATTATAGTTTAAAACTGTTTTGTTTTGGACAACGGACCCCACCTGACCCCCTATAGATTTCAAAATTTTGCCCCCCTAGTTGACCTCCCCTAAAAAGCTAGGAGGGTCCGGACCCCTCTGCGACCCCCCACCTAGAATTCAAAATTCGATTTACCCCAGGTAACCACCCCTCTAACTTCCCGGACCGTTCTCACCTATGCCCCCCTCCCCTCCCTTGTGATCTATGGTAAGAAGCAGTTTAAAAAAATCAATTTGACTCTAACTCATTAAGGTTACCATTAACATTATCTGTCTGTTAAAAGATATAAAAGGAGCCACGGTTACGCAGTGGCGTACCCAGGGGGCCGAAATCCAGAGAAGCCGAATTTTTTAGTAAGGGGAGAGAGAGAGACCCTTCGTTTTTTAAATTTTGGGAGAGAAATTTTTTTTTAATATTAATACAGAAACCTTCCTGATGCCTTCCAAAAGCATAATAGTCAAAACCAAAATTTCCCCGCTACGCGGGTAGTTTAAATTGACAATTTATCTTAGTTTTTGATTTCAAATCAATTATCCCGTTCAGTAGTTAAGGTATACATGTTTAACAAAACTACTATAAACACTATTATTTTTTATTAACGTTTTAAACACATGTTTTAAATGTATAGGTATAAAAAACCCTTAATTTTTGTAATAAGTATCATCTGGGATTAAGATTTTGTATTTTAGCGCTCTAAATTAAAATTTTCTCCCCCGGGGGCATTGTGCCCCTCGGACCCCCTGACAAGCGGCTCTACCCCTTGACCCCGCTGGGTAGCTTGCGCCCCTCCCCCCACACCCACCCCCTTCAGGGTTAGTTTTTGGCTACCCTTAGACCCCCCCCCCCCGCCCGAAATGAAATCCTGGGCTTGCCACTGTGATTACGAGTATTTGGTGGCGTTTCTGACTATTTTGTGTTAATTTCACGACGATATGAAAAATAAATTATTTTTTAGGCCGGGGAGGGAGAGGCGGAATGGCGCCAGCCGGAGGTTCTGTGGGGCGTGGAAGCCACGACAGCGGCGGTGGCGGAGGAGGAAACATGATCAACCCTCGTGCTCAAGGCTTGTACGATCCCCACGACCCTAAAGGTAAATAACCCGTTTTCCTTAATGAAGGCTTGGTGCTTAAACGAAGCATTCTTATTAACAATTTGTAAACAGGGTTCGTATGCTGACGGTTTAATCCGATTAAAAGTTAATATGAGATTAGCGATTGTCGACACACAGTAAACATACTAATAGTATTGATTGGACAATGTCGCTTAACGGACTTAATGTAAAATCAAAACTTATTCTCAGATTAATCACTCACTAATTTAAGATTAGCGAAGAAAACACGCCAATTTTTAAACCGCTTTCGACAGTAGTTTAAAAACTGGTGAGTTTAGTGGATATCCGGGTGGATTAGAGACAATTTAATCTAGGATTAAGTTTTAATTTCACATTTTGATACTGCCAGTCTTTTACCGTTTGTCGAGAATCGCTAATCGCGAATTAACTTCAAGTCGGATTAAATCTTCAGCATACGTCATACGAGCTCAGATGCAAATACAACAGTAACATCTGTAAGACCACGGTCGCTACCATAGGTGAGCAGCCTCCTGAAATTGGGAGTATACGACGCAGACCAGTATAACCAGGAATTCATTTCGGGGGGGGGCGGTCGGGGAAAGGAAATTGCCGCAGAAGCGGCGCGAAACGCCGCGTAGCGGCGCCAGCTGAAGTGAAGCCTCGGCCCGGGGGTTTGGAGGTGTCCCCTCAGCCATTGGAGGCAAAATTTTTTTAATATGTACTAAAAACTTCTTAAAAATCGTCTCCTGGTGATTAGGTGAACATACAATTTAATTTTGTTTTTTTTTACCGAATTTCTATGCAGTATTGTCTGATCTTCAAAATTAATTTGGTTTGGGAAATTTGGGAAATTGTTTATAACAAAACTATCTATTGCCTGATATCTTTAAATTTTGCGCATGAGAATGGTTGAAGTCATAATAACAAAAAATATTACTGATTATATTGATTAATTTATGGTTTTAGAATGCACTAAGATTTATATTAAATTTTTATAACACAATATTCGAAAAGTAAAAAAGGAAACCTATAAAAATGCCACGGTTTGCCAAGAAAGGAGGAAGTGGAGAGAGGCGGATTACCCCACAATTTAAAAAACCGTTGAAGGCTATGTATTGAATGGTACAAAAGTACAATCCATCAAAAATAAAAAAAACTAATATAAATGATGAATGTACACTTCCTGCGAAGCCGGAAAAGTTTCAGTTTTTGGGTACTTAATGCTTTTGGAACGCATCAGGAATGTTTCTGAATTTATATTTAAAGGGAAAAAAATTTCTCCCGAAATTTAAAAAACGTAAGGGTCTTACAAAAAAATCCGGTTTCACCGGATTTCGGAGGTGGGGGGGGGGGAGAAGCGGCTGTCCTCTCCCACTGGCTGCACTACACCCCGAATTTCGGGGGGAGGGTAACAAAATATTTTTTGGTGTATACCTCAAATACCCCATTTTTAGTGTTTTAGTACTGGGACCCCCAAATTTAGGGGTGGGTGTCCGGGGTACCCCCAAATTTTAGGAGGGGGGAGGTGGGGGGTGTTTACCCCGAGTAAATTACATTTCAAAATCTAGAAGGGGGGTCCTAGGGGGTTTCGGACCCCTCCCTAACTTTCTAGGGGGGGGGGTCGACTCGGGGTGGAAGATTTTGAAACCTAGAAGGGGGTCAGGTGGGGTCCAATGTCCGAAGCAAAATACTTTCAAACCATTAAAGTTTTAATAATAGTTTTTTTAGAAGATAATGCTATTATTTTATTGAATAAAAAACGATATTTTGGTATAAAAAGAGTGTAAAAACATGAATTTGTGTTAAAAATTCAGGTTTTTGGTAGAAAATTTAGTATAAAAAAGTACATAAAATTTTCCGGAGAGGGGAGGGGGGTGTCAGATTTCAAAATCTAGTGGGGATCAGGGGTAAAAAATTCGAAAATTTGGGGGGAGGGGAGAGTCCCGTGGATTTTTTTGGGGGGGGAGGGGCAAAATTTTGAGGCTAGGGGAGTGGACCCCACCCTACCCCCCTTTGTTCATCTATTGGTATAAGCCCCCTAACCCCCCTGCCCACTTAAGGTCGCCACTATGACTTATCGGAAAGCGGAGAATTTGCACCATCACACGCTGACTTAACATTTTAAAATTCGCATTTATAAGGCGTCATATTTTTGAAACTTTGACAGAACCGGAATTATTACATAAAAATATTCAATTTTCAGATGTAGTACTTAATATTAATTCTTTTTTTAGACCGTCCTCGGCAGCGCGTGCGGAGTACGGGTGAGCCGGGGGCCCCTACCGGGGTGGGCGGGGCGTTCGGACGCGGGCGACCCGCCTGGGCCGGGTCGGGCCGGCACCACGACTCGTCGGAGAGCGGGGGCGGGCCCATGCCGGAGTGGGTGGACTCGGACGAGGAGGACGCGGCGGCGGCGGGAACGTTCGACGAGGTACGTAAGTGCGTGCGGCGGGGTGCGTGGATTTTAATTAAATAACGAAAGAAACGGCTTTTTTACCTAATTTCAAAATTTAAATTTAAATTTTCAAAATTAATTTAAAATTCAACCTTAAATAAGCTTGAAAATGCTTATAAGGGGCGGAGCGCCGGAAAACACGTCGGGTTTTGTACGATGGTACAACTTCCCATCTTGGTCTTTTACTCTTTTCAGTTCTATTAGTCAAACATTACGTCAAAGGACCGTTCTAAACAGTTTTAGGGGGTATACAGGGACGTAACCGGGAGGGGGCGGGGGGCGGCCGCCCCCCCCCCCCGAAACGGTCGGACAGGGGGAAAAATAAGGGTTAATGTTTTTAGTTACAGAGACAGACCCGTGTACTGCCCCCCCGGGGAGTTTTGTTGGGGGGAGGGGCGATTCCAAAACGGAAGCACGGGCGGCATTTTTTGAAAGGGGGGTGGGCAAGCTGGGGAGAAAGGAAAAAAAGAGAGAAAAAAAGGCACAAAAAAGCGAAATTTAAGTAAAAATAGGTCTACAATAGTTTAAAATGCATTAGATAGGCTAAAAACTGCAAAAATGATATGGCGTCATACTAGGTTAACTAGGGGACACAGTCACAAAAATTCCTGGGGAGAATTTTAGAGCGTGCACAGGTCTGGTTACAGGTTGGTTTCGGCGGGGGGTAACCATCCCTCAATATAACCGACCCCTGTCCTCCTATACCCCTTTCGTCTCGCCTCCCGTTTGGAATTTTTGATCCTTTTCAAAAACAAAAATTATAAAAAAAACTTATTTCGTATTTCGTAAAAACCTTAAAAAAACCTATATACTTGTGCAAAATTTCCTAGTTTTTTGAATTATTTTAAAGAAAATTTTACTTCTTCTTTCGTTTTTTGACCCGTTTTTACTTACCCGTTTTTGAATTTTCCTCCCAGCCTTAATTGTTAAATTCTACAATAGATAGGGGCATCGAACAGGCCTTATTTTTTCATACGTTTTATTGTAATTAATATTAATTGCCTTAATAATTCTAGAATATTGTTTAGGAAGGCCAGTTTCGCCGGGAAAAGGCAGCCAGCGAAGGGGACGAACTGCAGCAGTCCCACTCCTCCTCGGATGCCTCTTCCAATTCCAGCAGTCAGCAACACGCGTCCCAGCCCTTCCAGGGCGCTATGAGTGAGAAGGTGGATAAGGGTCGCGGCGATAAAAGAAGAGCGGAGGAGAAGCTGGTGAAATCAGCGGCGGCTGCACAGTCCCACCAGCAGCAGCAGCAGCGACAAATCAAGGAGCGCTGGGATCAAGAGGAGGAGGAGGACCAGCAGAATATTGAGGAGCAGGAAATAAGGAAGTCCTCTAGTAGGAAATCACCGAAAGACCAAAGAGAGCGAGTGAAGGTAGGCGCAGCTCAAACTTTAAACTCAGATTTCAAACTTAAAGGGTGACAAATTTCAAACTATAGGGGGAGGAGTCTGTCTAAAAAAATTTTTGGGGGGGGGGGAGCGGGAGAATTAAAATTAAAATTTCGTTGCTAGGGAGAAGGGGAAGTTGGACCCCAACTTACCCTCCCCCAAATTTTATCTATAGCTTGGTTGTTGTTAGTTTTTTATTGTGGTGCTGTTTTTTTGCTTGTGCAGCAGAAAGAGTTTAATTGTCGAAATTAAAGTTTTGTTTTGTGGATAATTTTGACTTTCATTGTGACCATCTTCAGAACGTTTCCGCCTTTTCCTGGAGCTTTTTTTTCTTTCAGAGCATAGGTGGTAAATATAATGACTCTTGGATAATATGCTCATATAATAGGTGACGTGACTATGACGTGACGTGATCTATTTACCTATGACGTATTAATTAAAATTAGTATTAATTCAAATTTGTATTTCAGCCTAGCTGCATGGCCGACATAAAGTTACTAATTAAATTAAATATTTAATATTTATGTAAATTAGTATTAATTCAAATTTGTATTTCAGCCTAGCTGCATGGTCGACATAAAGTTACTAATTAAAATAAATATTTAATTAAATGATTATTAATTCAAATTTATATTTCAGCCTCGCTGCATGGCCGACATAAAGTTACTAATTCAAATTTGTATTTCAGCCTGGCTGCATGGCCGACATAAAGTTACTAAATAAATTAAATCTTTAATATTTAATTAAATTAGTATTAATTCAAATTTGTATTTCAACCTCGCTGCATGACCAACTTAAAGTTACTAATTAAAATAAATATTCAGACCTGTGCTCTGTCCCCCCGAGGTTTTATTGGGGGGGGAGCACAGGGGGCAACTTTTTTGAAACAAGGGGGCAAGCAGGGGAGAAAGAAAAAAAAGACAAAAAAGAAGGGAATTGGAACAAAAAAAGCGAGAATAAAGTAAAAATAGGTCTAAAATGGCTTAAATACATTGAAATAGGTTAAAAACTGCAAAAAAATTACAATGATGGCGTCATCATAGGTCAAAAATGGCGTCACTTTTTGGCGGGGGGGGGGGGCAATAAAACAGGGGGAGGCAAATCCTCCAATAAAACCGGGGGGCATTTCCAGACGGTGCACAGGTCTGAATATTTAATATTTAATTAAATTAGTATTAATTCAAATTTGTTATTCAGCCTCGCTGCATGGCCAAAGTTACTAATTAAATAAAATATTTAATATCAGACCTGTGCATGGTCTGGAAATGCCTCCCCCCGTTTTATTGGAGGATTTGCATTCCCCCTTCCATTTCATTGCCCATCCTACTGCCAAAAATGAAAAAGTACCCTATAATTATGACGCCAGTTTTGACCTATGACGCCATCATGGCAAATTTTTTGCAGTTTTTAGCCTATTTCAATGTATTTTAAGCCATTTTAGACCTATTTTTACCTTATTTTCGCTTTTTTGTTCCTTTTTTCCCTTTTCTCTTCTTTTTTTTCTCTTTTTTTTCTCCTTTTTTTCTCTTTTTTTTCCTTCCCCCCTGCTTGCCCCCCGTTTCAAAACAGTTGCCCCCCTCGTGCCGCCCCATTTTGGAATTGCCCCCCGTTTTAACCCCGGGGGGCAGTGTACAGGTCTGTAATATTTAATTAAATTAGTATTAATTTAAATTTGTATTTCAGCCTCGCTGCATGGCCGACATTCCAGACGAAGCCCCGGCCGGACAATCGTCCGCCACTCAGACCCCGCCCGCGGGCGCCGTCAATCCTTGGTTCGACCGCTCTGCTAGAACTCAAAAACGAACAATGAACGCTGCCGCCACTGTGGTAGCTGCCGGGGAACAATCTTCCCCTTCTCCCGGCGTTGTGACGTCCTCGTCGTCCGTCGCCTCGGCCGCGGAGAGCCAGCAATCGGGCGGGGATCTGGCCCAGCCAATCAGAGACGGGAAAGATGCCGCCCAGCCAATCAGAGATGGGAGAGATGCCGGTCAGCCAATCAGAGACGGAGAAGTGCAGTTTTTGAATATTATGGGACCAATGGGGAGCGAGCGGGATCGACGCAAAGTGGTGGAGTACGCTAGGCAGCAGTCGGAACCTGGGGGTTCGGCCGCTCCCGGCGGGGGGCCGCCCCCCGGTGGGGTGGGCGGATCCCCCCGGCGAAGCGAGGAGGATTTCGCAAAGCTTCACCGGGATGCGGAATCGTTGGTGAACAGTTTCGCTCAGGTAAGCGTAGAGGAACTATTGGGAATAATTAATCTAGTGCTTGGGGGAATACTATGGTTAGATTTATTTATTTATCGGAGCTCTGAGCTGCTATGGAGCTCGATAGCAAAAAAGCCCCGGCCATCCTCTCCTCCGCCGCCTTATTTTTGAAATCCTCTAGTTTTGAGTAATGTGTAAATGTGACATACTTGAACGACTAAATATGAATGGCGGTTAATGTTTTTACTGGAATGTTGCCGAGGAACAATATGAGCGAGGTGATAGCATTTAAAAACTAGTTTGGCGAAGTTAATCTCGGACAGACCTTGCACTGCCCCCCTGGGTTTTATTGTGGGAGGGGGCAATTCCAAAATGGGGGGGGGGCACGGGGGGCAATAAATTGTGCAAGGGCAAGCAGGGGAGAAATGGAGAGAAAAAAAAGGAGAAAAAGATGGAACAAAGAAAAAAAAAAGGACAAAAAAGTCGAAAATGAAGTAAAAATAGGTCTAAAATGGCTTAGAAAGCATTAAAATAGGCTTAAAACTGCAAAAAAAATTGGCGATGATGGCGTCATAATAGGTCAAAATGGCGTCATAATTTTTGGGTACTTTTTTATTTTTGGGCGGAGGGGGGCGAATTCTCTAATGAAGCGGGGGGCATTTCCAGACAGGTTTATGTCCGACGTTAGTTTTTTCTGTTAAATTCAAATTGTGCATTCAAGCAATAATATTGTTTTTTAAGTAGTTTTGCAAACGTTAAAAAAAATAATAAAATTATTGAATTTGAGTTTTTAAATTTTCACAAAATATAAAAACAATTGTGTTGTTACTGCTTTTTAATCATAAAATGGTAATATCTAGAAAGATCATAAAATGTTAATATTTAGGCAGATGTGTCAAAAACTTGACATTAAATAAGGAAATGCGATTAAAGAATATCTATACAGTAGTAAAATCATGACATGGTTCCTAAAATAAAGACTTATCATTAATCTTTGTTTTATTTTCATTATAAAATTTTCTATTTAACCAATAATAATGCATTTATATCGCACATTATGATGTGGTTCACATAATATTTCTAAAAAAACTGAAAAAAAAGTTTCAAATAGGTATTTTTTAAAACTGCGGTTTTAGTTGTCACATAAAACATTTCCAAAAAAAATTTAGATTGATTCTAAGGGATAACTGATTTTCAAGCTATTCAAATAAAATGGAAGAGCTTTAGAGTAGAGTAGAGCCTGACCGCATATCCGATCCGGCAATCCAGTAGATCCGGCCATTTTTTGATCCGATCTGATCCGGCCGGATTTTTTTTTTCAGATCCGGTAAATGTCGGATTTTTTTCCATGTCAATGTCAATTATTATATTATAATAATTTAGATTATTATATTATAATGATTTAATTTCCATGCTTTATTTTGTTAGATTTATAAACTAAAAAATTATACATTGCTTTAATACTATTTGTGAAGCAGGGACGTACCCAGGGGGGCCGCCCCCCCCCCCAACCGAAACGATCGGACAGGGGGAAAAATAAGGATAATGGTTGGGCGGGGGGCGGCCGCCCCCCTTCCCTAAATGGTCGCCAGATAGTAAAATTTGGGGGTTTTCAGAGGCTAAAAATTCAAAAATTTCTAGCGCTTCACTAATCGCTCGGCGCCAAACTATTTTTAGTACCTTCCTAATTGACCCCCAAAAACAAAAATTTTTCCGCTTCGCTTCTCTCAGCGGTCACTTTCAATAGTATACATACATATATTTCGCTATTTATCTTGCCGAATGCTAATGTTATTTCAAAGTTAGTACAATATTTTTTATAGGTAATAAGTACTATACAGAAAGCAAAACAAACAATCGTATTGGTTGATTTATGTGCCTCCCCCCTTCTAAATTTTCCAGCCGCCGATAGCATTGGCTCGGATTTTTTCATATAGGTAGGTAGGTAGGTACCCTGAATAACATGGGGTTAGGGTTATTAGGCCAAAAACAGTGTATTATACAGCTTTATCTACGTTTATCCCTGCTTTTTTAAAGTTTTCAAAAGTTAAGGGGGGCCCCCCCCCCCCCCCCAAAAAAAATTTTTGGGGGGGGGAGCCCCCCCCTTCCCAAAATTTTTTTTTTGTACTACAATCCGCCCCCCCCTCCAAAATGAAACTCTGGGTACGTCCCTGTTGTAAAGCAAAACCTTGCTGATGAGTCATACTTCCCCTTATCAAGAAGTCCTTAGTCTATACATCAATACATGGTAAACCAATGAATTAGACTAAACATCAAATAAAATTAAAGGGGGTGTTGAATTGAATTTTGGTAAATCCAATGACACAGCAGCTGGGAGCACCACTTCATATTATGAAATGTAAATAGCAATATTTTGTAAGATACTTACAAATAAAATAGTTACTGAACCATTAAGGGTTAATCAGACAGAATGAAAGCTGTACATTTATAAATAATATATTATATTTAATTATATATATTATTCTTTACCCACTGGATATTAGAATAAAATATAAATTATGATAAAATAGAGAAAATTTGATAATTATTCTAATATTGTTTATGTATTATTATTTTAAAATAATTTTAAAACAATGGCACTTTTGCTCATGCTCAAAAAAATAAAATGACTTAAACAACATTTTGTTTTTACCAAAGTCTTCTTCAAGCGAAAAGTACCAACAGTTCTTTTCAATAAAATGACTGCTCATTATATTAATGAGTTAAAGAAATTCCAAATTTTTATGATTGCTTTATGTGATTTAGGAACTTCTTTTTAATATATAGGGGCAAAAAAAACCAAAAACGTGAAACTCCTATATAAAAAAGTACGGAAAAGTAGACCATTATAATGAGCCTCTCCATTTAAATGACACCCTCCATTTTATGGCACGGTAGTCATTTTAATTTGGCAAATTAAAATCGAGAGGAAGCCATTATAATAGCTATTCATTGATTCAATATTACTTCATATATACTCACAAGTGTAATACAGTCCTTGGCCGCATGAGTTTTACCGTGTTGGATAGTATTTTTAAACCAACACAAAACCGGTGAGGTTGCGGCGTTACACTTTGTAAGTATATATCAAAGTGAAATTAAATAAATAAATGGCTATTATAATGGCTTATTCATTTTTAATTACGCAAATTTGTGAAATGTATTATCATTATAATGGAGGGTGTCATTTATGTCATTATAATGGCTACTTTACTTACTTTTATATAGGAGTTGCACATTTTTTGGTATATTAATTTTTGTTGCTATTATTAGTCTTATTACACCTCTGGATTTGTTTTTTTAATTTTTCTATTATATTTTCCATACAATTCTATCATTGCTCCATGGGAATTTTAATTCAATTTTATTACAAAATGTTTTATAAAACTATTGTAAGTCCATCAGTTCCTGGTGATTTGTCTTTCCCCATCGAGTCAATTTGTGGCTTGCATTCTTGTATTGTATTTTAGCTTCTATCATTGTCTTATCTTCCTCATTTATGTTTGGAACTGTTGTATTTTTAATAAAATTTTTGAATTTATGTTTAGAGACTATTCTTCTGTATTATTTTCTATTTTGCTTTCGTACAGTTTTTTATAGAAGTTCAATTTGAATTTCATTTGTATCAATAATAATTCTGTTGTCTTTACTTCTATGGAGTTTGTTTATATTTTGCCCAGCCGTTTTGTTTTTCTAATCCATAAAAGTATTTTGAATTTTTGTTTTCCCCTAATTTTACAAGAATAAAGATCAAAATATTTTATAATATAATAATAATATAATAATATATATAATACTTTATAAATATAATCTGATAAAAAAAGAGATAGAAAACCTGATGGAAACTAAGACGGAGGGAATAATTCTATGAGCAAAAACAAAATGGCTAAATTTAGGGGGCAAAAATTCAAAATACTTTTATGGATTAAAAAAAGAAAACGGCTGGGCAAAATATAAACAAACTCCATAGAAGTAAAGACAACAGAATTATTTTTGATACAAATGAAATTCAAATTGAACTTCTATAAAAAACTGTACGAAAGCAAAATAGAAAATAATACAGAAGAATAGTCTCTAAACATAAATTCAAAAATTTTATTAAAAATACAACAGTTCCAAACATAAATGAGGAAGATAAGACAATGATAGAAGCTAAAATATCAATACAGAGAAATGCAAGCCAGCAAATTGACCTCGATGGTGAAAGACAAATGACCAGGAACTGATGAGACTTTATTTAAATGATTTTATGAAACATTTTGTAATAAAATTGAATTAAATTTCCATGGGTTCAGCAATGATAGAATCTA